>CM043697.1:25267500-25432500 GCA_023935145.1 Bretschneidera sinensis | reverse complement strand
TGGGGCAAAGTTAGGTATGTTGTTATTGGTGAGGTTGTGTGGAAGACAACATAATGAGGTGCTTAATGGATGATGTGGAAGACAATATAATTAGGTGCTTAATGGGTGATGTGAAAGACAACATAATTAGGTGCTTAATGGATTTGTGTGGTAGTAAATAAATTTAGTTTAATTATATGTGTGGTGTAGTTTTCATTTGGTTTGCTATAAATACTCAAGTCCTCAAGCCTTGTAATTCATCAAGAAGAAAAACAAAGCTAAGTGCTAAATAAGAAAAGCTTTGCTAATTAGTGTTTTGTGAGTTCTCTTTAGAGTGTTTTATTTTCTTCTTTCTAAAAATAGTTAGAGTTTTGTACTCTACTTATTCAACAAAGGCTGGCATAAACTTTAGAAGACTAAATATAGAGCAGTTGAATAGCCTGAGAAAAATGAAAAATCTTTGAATATGACAACATGGTGCACTGTTTCATAGAAGTAACAAAAAAAAAAAAAAACTAATAGTGTCTTTGGGTTTGAGGGTATTAAAGTGAATGGGAGATAAAAGAAGGAGATTGAATACCTGTTTGAGACTTGTTTTGGAATCGGGAAAGGAAAGGGATTGGAGGGATTAAATCCCCTCTGATTCCCACCAAAACCTCATTTTTAATTATTTTTAATATGAAGATTAAAAAAAAAGATATTGGAGATTATTGTTGTATATTATGTAATTTTAATGTTATCTTTATTTAATAATTTTAATTTTACATATATAATTTGATAATAATAATTTATTTCTTTTCTTCTCGTTCTCCTCTTAATTAAAGGAAAAATACTTTAGGGTATTTTGGGTAACAGTTTTCTGTTTTTGGTTTTCGAAAACTATTTTCGAAAATGAAAACTCAAAACAATTTTCTTATGTTTTATGAAGAAAACATGTTTGGATAATTGTAACTCGAAAATTGTTTCCAAAACAGAAAATAATGAAATATTGTTTGATTAATTTTATTTTGAAAACTGTTTTGATACACCTTATAATTATTTTTAGTTTTGAGTTTAAATTTAAAATCTATATTAATTTTATTTGTCATATTTACTAAATACTTAAAAATAATTTATTTTATTTTATTTTTAATATTTTAATATTTTTTATACACCATGAAAAAAAAAAAAAAATAAACTATTTTGAAAACTTTATCCAAACAGATCCTTGCTCTCTCCTCTGCCGAAACTATCTGACTCACCGTAAAGAGAACTATAAAGAAAAATAAATTAACAAAATCGTCTAAGTGATACAGTCGGTTATCGCGCTAGTCTCACACACTGGAGGTCCCCGGTTAGAACCGGCGCTCATACGCAGTTTTATTTTGATTTTCAATTCCCAGACGTCTAGAATGAATTGAACTTTTTGTCTTTTCTCGCTAGCCAAGCACCAACTGACCGAATAATCAGGATTCATTGCTAGTCCGACACGTATATTACAAGTGTTAGTTTCAAGTGCGAAGATGGAACGAACAACCTTCTGCAATTGATTGGGACCCACTTGGTATCCTAAACTAGAAGAAACTCCCATTGATGCCCCCCGTGATACACGGTGCAGCTGCTACACTCCCCCATCTATAAATTCGTTCCCAAGCCATGCCCCAAAATGCACAATCGTAATTGTCTATCTTCCCAATTGCTCTCTTAATTATTCTCTCTGTTATCATTTTGCGGTTTCTTACATTAAGTGAGGAAAAAAAATGAAGAGAGTGTCTTTTCTTCTACACTTGATGACACTGGTAGCGATTTTACTGATGAATGAAGCAGTACCCAGAGCAGAGGCAGTGACTTGTAACCCCACGGAGTTGAGCCCATGCGTGGCGGCGATCACTTCATCGGCACCACCGTCGAAGGAGTGCTGCACCAAGTTAAGGGAGCAGAAGCCATGCCTTTGTGGGTACATAAAGGACCCAAATCTGAAGCAGTTTGTTAACAACCCCAAAGCTAAAAAGGTTGCAAGCGCCTGTGGTGTTCCTTATCCTCAGTGTTAATTTGGTTTACTTCGCATAATATATAGGTTTTCGTAATTGGGACTACATAAAAAATGATAAATAATGTTGTCCCATAAGTGTATTTTACTCTTGGGTGTCCTAAAGTATAAGAAATATGATTAATAAAATGGGGTTTTCTCCCATTTGGACATGGATCCTTTCTTTGTAACCCTGTTTTTTTCCTCTATTTGCGTTTCTTTATCTTTCTAATTTTGCTTTGATGGTAGATTGAAATTGAAGACAAATTCTTGGGAAGACAGTCAATCGTGTACACTAGACTAAAAAACATTAAACGCGTGAGTCAGTCATCATTTAGAGATTAAAGAAATTGATTTTTGAAATAAATATAAAAAATAACTGTTAGATTAGGAATTTGTGTACGTGCCACGTAGGTACTATGTATACATTCACATCATTTTATTATACGTAAAAGGATTTGAAGGAAATTAAAGAAATTGTGGTTTGGTGGGTTTGGAGAACGCAAAAAGATTTGAAGAAAATTAAGGAAAAGGAAATTGTGGTTTAGTGGATTTGGAGAAGTATAGGAGGAATCGGTTCGGCTCAAATACACTACAATGGCTAGGTTAGGATGACAACTTAAAGCAGGGTTGTCTTAAAGTCAATCCTGTAATTGAGGCGTTAACAATGCAGCCTTGGAATTTCTATGGAAGAGTCAACAATGCAGCCTTGGATTTTCTATGAAAGAAATTATAAAACTGACCTTGCCTCACTAAGGGGTCACTGCTAAGTGAACAATGCAGCCTTGGAATTTCTATGGAAGAGTCAACAATGCAGCCTTGGATTTTCTATGAAAGAAATTATAAAACTGACCTTGCCTCACTAAGGGGTCACTGCTAAGTGCTACCCGCTTTTTTGCCCTTTTAATATTGGCACATCAATGAAAGCAATTAATGGACAGTTGGAAATAAGAAACAAAAAATGAAATTGATAAATAAAGGAGAAAAACATGGTGATGAATTGGTGGGTTTGCTACTGCTTGAAACCCTTCTGATTACAAAAGTTTTTTTTGGTGATTCAATAGCTAAAAGGAACGGAGTTTGAGAAATGTGGGAATGGCTGCGGCCTACAAATGAGCAGGAAAGAGGTATAGTTGTGTGTCTACATGAGAGAAATTTTTGATTGATTTTAGTTTAAACTATTTGATTTAGATCAGTTGAAAATTTTATTGATAATTTTAAAAATTTTATTGGTAATGTTAATTTTTAAATCCTATATTTATATTGATATTATCAATGAAATTTTTCAAAATTATCAATAAAATTTTCAACTTATCTAAATGATTAGATTTAAACCAGAACCAATCAAAACTTTTTTATATATAAAAGCAGATGAGCGACAAGTGGTCGGTGGGCTTCAGATGGGGAAGTGGAGAGTGACTATGGTTGTCTATGGATATTTCCTGAAGATTTCGTTCCAAAAAGATAAGGTTTTAGTCTTATATAGGCCTTGTATTGGAAGCAAAGCGAAAGTGGGAGTGGGAGTGGGAGTGGGAGTGGAAGTGGGAGCGTAAACCCGTTGAAGTGGCGCAGTGATTTTAGCATCATCGCTTCAACACACCGACCCAAATACGACTCTTTTTATGCTTTCTGACCTAATTTTTTTTATAAAAGTTTGATTAGTATTTCAAAACTTGTTACCCATGTTGATCTGTATTTTTATATAACAAAATTACGAGAGTTGAATATAAGATAGATAAATAGAATGAGAAAATTAAATCCAAATTAAATGCATGAGAAAGAGAAAATGAGTGAGATAGTAGAAAAGAGAAATATATGAAAGAATTAAAATAAATTAAGTTACATATTTAATTCTATTTAAATATTTAAATTATTTACTTAAGTAAAAAAAATTTAAACATTTAAAATAATGAATATAAAAAATTGGCTTCTAATTTAATAATATAAATAAGTTAATAATTTTTGTCCAATAATATTTCAGCTTATGATTATTGATTACAAGTATTGCTTGTTGAATTCCTAGAATAATTTCTACCAATATTACCGAAGCATGCAGGCTTTTAATGTAATGGAATTTTTGGAACCGGCTCACGAAGAGTTGTAACAAATAGGAAAAAGAACCTGCACCATATATAATAGTGGATTCAAGCCGAATCGAGTTCGAATATTAAAGTATTCGAGTATGGTTCGAATTTAAATGAACAAATTCAAGTTCGAATTTGAGTTCGATAAATTTTATGAAAGCTCAAGTTTGATAACAATCGAACCTATTTGAGCTCAAACTCGAGCTCGAGCTTGGGCTTTGGATTACTTATTCAAGCTCAAACTGAACTCTAACTGAGTTTTGACCGAACTTGAACTCAAATAATTTGATAAAAACTCGGCTCGATTTGAGCCCTAACGATATAATTCCAAACACAAAAAGGATATTATTAAAAAGGAAAAAAAAAGGATATTGTTGGGCTTAAACTATGGCCTGTGAGGGTTTAGTGTTATTCTAAGCTAGGTCCATCCAATTTGAAATGGGCATGCAAAAGCGGCCCATCAAATCCGAACATTAACGTCATCATCTTGCCTTTCATGCCCCTACTAATAGTTCATACTTACGGAATTTTTTCAAGGCCACAAATCAAAAGAAACCATAATTTGTCTTGATGGGGACCTATATGAAGGGTTACTATAAAAATGCGATAGCTAACAGTAACAGAATATGAAAGAGGAATCGTCTTTTATTTGTTTTCTTCCAATTCTCATCGATCAAGCCATGGCAAGTCATGGTTGAGAAGTCATTTTCATGATATAGACACACTCTTTAATTTTGACATATGGCAATAACTAACAGGACCAATTTATCGGATCATTCACATGCGAAGAAGTATAATAAAAAAGGTAGCTAAATTAAGTTAGCTTGTGCAAATGAAAAGATAGGATTCGTTATGAATACTTGGTGTTCAATTATCAACTGGGTATGAACAGTAAAACTGTGTTATATTCTGATATAGGCAAAAAGACATCAACCAATACAAAGCATACACATTGTAAATCTTTTAGGATACAAAAGTAATTTAAGATTTAAAAGGATAAAAAGTAATTTCATAAGTGGAACCGCACCCAACTTTTTTGGGGTGGGAATTCAACCTAAATGCAATATTTTTTGGCCTTCAGAGTTCTCACATACTCTATTTAACTTCAACACTTCAGTACTTCATTTTAGTCATTCATTTCATCTCAGTATATTGATTAGTTTAATGGTTGAAGGGGTTTTTTTCTTAAGAATAAAACTCTGCATAACTTTTCTTTACAGAGGCTTATCTATCAAACTGACATGAAAACAAAATTGAAATCGATATCAGCAGTTCATTTCATCTTTTTTTGGATTCGATCAAACAAAAATATCTTTTACTTCTTTTTGGCATCAACATCTTCCTTGATTAATGGTATATACATTAATATTGTATCTTTTTTACTTTTTGGATAACAGGTAACATGAAAAAATAACTCAACAAAACAAAGAAAACATAAGGTTATAATAAAACCACACAACATTCTATGTCATCACGAAATCAACTCTCAAATTGAAAAAATAAATTAAAAAATAAATTATACAATGCGTATGAGTTTTTATTATAAAATAGTTTTCATTACATCTCAAAATTTAAAAAGTCTAAATCTATGTATCTACATACTTTACTTCATCATTTTTATTATTGAAGAATTATTAAACTGACAATACTTGCTTAGAGATTGTAAACCAAATCAATAATAATAAAAAAAAAAAAAACCACACATACCTGCATTAATTAACTTTTACTACAATTTATTAATGACTTGGCGTGTATTTTTTATCTAATAAAATTTTTTTTATTAACAGTAATCTCTTCGTTTAACAATAAATTCCAAATCTTTCATTGTAAAAAAAAATGATCTTGATATACGAAGGACATTCTAGAACATACTTATGGTATAGCGTCCACAAGCTTATCACCATGGAACCATCACTTTCACCATTGCCCAAGGCTCGTCCAATGTGTTAGTTTTTGTCTGCTCTTCTGTTATTTGAATATCCTGCTAGAGTCAACCCAGAAACCCATACATAAAGTATAGACATAAACATGTATAACCCACAAAGTAAAGAGTAATTAATCACATGCTATTATTATGTTGAAAAGGGAATAGACTTGTAGGTGCAGGGTGACAAACAATTATAAATAACCCACAAAAGTTTAACTTCTTTTTTTTAAACATTGATGAACATATGGTTCAACCATTTTGAATTGATATGAATTATTCTATTTTTAAAAATATGTCAAGATCACAATCACGAAGCTATCTATCTTCTTACAAAATTATTATTTATATTTAATATTTAATCTTGAATTTTATATATATAGAACATTTTGGGACACTCCTAATTAAGGTGTTCAATTTTTCTAGCTTTTATGATGATTATTTGATGATCCTGATTAAAAGTTGATTTATTAGTTAACTTTATCATATTTGAGTTAATATTTATTATTAATTTCATAGAATCTATATTTTTGTAGGTATTAATATACTATAATTTGTATTGTTATAATTATTATAAATTTTTAATTATTTTTTATGAACTCATGGCTTAACACTTTAACCATTGATTTATTGGTTGAAGTAATCAGTTGGTTCGGCTATGAAAATCACACGATTAAGTTTTTCTTTTTTTTTAATAACGAATCATTACGATGGTCTTAAAACCTTATAAAAGATGTAAATCGTAATAGATCTGGATCGAGTGGTGGGCACCAGAAAAGGAGCATGGTGAAGCTAATAGTGAAACAGCCCAATAGAGCCCTTCCCGTCAAGGATTTTGAAGCTCGGCAATTTAATGGGGTAGAAGGATTTTATTTATAGGAAATAATTGTTATAATTTCTAGTGATGTGGGATTAAGAAGACTTGAGCTGTATAACGATAACAGATTTTGGGTAATAAAACGGATAAGACCCAGTGAAGCAATCTTGCTTTGATCTTCGGAAATTTCCCATATCATTAGCAAAGATTATGTAAAAGTTTCGATGGACCCAAAATTTTGCAATGGGATTAAATAACCTTGCAAAATTCTACTATTTTATACTATGAAACAATATGTTAACAAAAGCAAAGTTATCTTTTCACTCATAAACAATAATAGATAACTTAGTCTTTTGAAGCTTGATTAACAAACTGAACTTTGCAAAAAAAAAAAAAAAAAGACACTCGAGAGATGATAAGAACAATTATGACAAAATCACTAAAAATAATAATAATGAAGGAACTAACTAAAAAGTAAAAAAAAAAAAGAATTTATAATTATTGGTGTTAATCAGTTAAGATGGAATAAAGAGAAATATTAAGAGGAAGAGAGAATCAATGTGGATTGAAAATGAGATAGATAAAGAAAGTGAGGCAGTTTAAGCCTAAATAGGATGTTGTGGAAAAAAAAACGTAAAAGAAAAATGTAGATAGTTGGAATAAATTGAGTTACATATTTAACATTGTTTAAATATTTTTTTTAAAAAAAATAGGCGATAACTAACATTAAAGAAAGATAGTTTATTCAACACTTAATAGTATAAATAGATAGATTATTTTAATATCTTTACGATAAAAAAATATTGAAACTAGCATCTTAACACGGGTTACGTGCGTATTAATATGCTTTTCTATGAGATTAAATAATCTAACATCTTAAAACGAGTTACGATGGTGTTGATATGTTTTTCTATGTGATGAAACAATAAGCTAACATATGCAAAATTATCTTCTCATGGTAGGTCACGTATAGTCCCCTGCAACTTGATTAGCAAACTGAACATTGCAAAGAAGTTACTAAAGCACTAACTCGAGTACATTAAAGATTCGTTTGGTTTAGGAGACTAAAGTGCGATAAGATTGTTTTAATCCCACATGAACAGTTAATCCTATATTTGGATGAAAGAATTTACTGTTCATGTGAAATTAAGGTGGGATAAAATCAATCACAATCCCACATTTTTTGTCCCACCCTCCCCATTAGATAGAATTAATCTCATCCCTTTGACAGTAATTTTTTTTCTTTCACTTTTGCCCTTTAATAATAATAATAATTATATTATTATTATAATAATAAAAGTATAATTAAAATTATAACTATTATAATATAATTATAAATATAAATATAATTATAAAAATAAAAATTATTATTACTATTCTTACTATTATAATATTTATAATAATAATAGTATTATTTATTACCATTATTATTATCATTATTGTTATTATAAATTAAAAATAAGATCATAATAATATTAAATAATAATTATCATGATAATAATAATTATTATTCATATCGGTACATAATGATAATCCTTCATTATTAATATAATTGATTAAATCACCATAGGTTAAACTATCATAAGTAATAGAACCTTAGTTTTGATATCTAATCCTCATGTCTTACTTTTTCTGTTAATAGTTTTGGAAGATCATAAATAAATTTTTCTTTCCAAAAAGCATTTTTTGACAATCTCTTCTTGTACATATTGTTGATGCCGCAAACTGTAGCTGTTGATATGGCTTTGGGCGCTGATGTGTTTGGAGTGTCGGTATGGCCTGGGGATTGTGATGACTTGGGCCCTGTACAAGTATCAGGGGTGAACTTAAAGGCTCTCGGAAGGAGGGAAGGGGGAGACCTCTGAGAGTGCTCTGATGCTTAAGTTAGCAAGGATTTAAAGGAGAAACCGAGGGATTGAAAGAGAAATCGAGGGCTTAAGCAAATCAAATGTAAGTGAAAAATGTCTGAATCTCGTGGAGTCCATACCTGGGCTTATTTATAGTCGTTTGCCTCTGAGGAGTCATTGATTACAAGTTCGAGACAAGGCGACCGTAAGGATGGCTGCAGGGCTGCCGTAAGGTGGCTGCAGGGCTATCGTAGGGTGGTCGCAAGGCTGCGCGTTGAGGGGGCCCATGAGCTGATCTGCTGAGTCGCTCTTCATGGATTTGGAGATTTTACCGGGCCGAGAGTTTTACTAGGCCATTCCCTAGGCCTGGGGCTCACTTATGCTGGAGTATTTCGGACCCGGAGCTTATTTGGGTTGGAGTACTATGTTGGGCTTGGAGCCTACTTGGGTCAGTGTCCATTGGACCAGAGCGTTCTGCTGGGTCTAGGGTTTATTCATTTGGGTTGGAGCATTCTGATGAGCTTGGAGTCCGTTTGGGCTGGAGTATTTTAGGCCATATCACAGGCCCCCCACTTCCTGGAGTACATTTATGTGCTTGAGGAAGTATTTTATGAGACGGGCTTTAAATGGAGTTGAGAAGTAAAACTTGGTTGTGGGAGCTGGATCGTCACTCTCGTAGAGAAATGCACGAGTCACCTTGAAACCTTAACGGTCTCCCCTTTTTTAGTACCTTCACTAAATGCTCCTCGTAGAGCGTGTTTACCCTTCTTATAAAAGGGATTTCTGACACATTCTCTTTTAAATCGAAACGAGTTCAGTTTCTGAAGGGATTGAGAGAGAGGCGCAACCATACTTTCCAGCAGAGGAACCATTGGCTTAGAAAATTATAAGGGTATTGGTCCTGGAGAGGAATAGGAGTCAGCAGTTCCTTGAGGAACTTATGGGAGCCAAAGAGGAAGACGAGATTATTCTGGAGGAGGATCGTGGTTCAATGAATATGGACTTCTTCCTGACTTCAAGCGGAGATCAGGACCTTTTTTAGATTTCGAGTGGGGGCACGGACCTCTTCCAGATTCCGAGCAAGAGGAGAGAAGGAGGCTGAGGTTATGTCTTTGGATGGTGGGCTCTCCGGGCCTCGGGCTTATTGAAACCGAAGAAGAAGAGGGGAGAGGGCCAGCCTCAAAGGAGTACCACTGGTTCATTTAAAGCTAGGACGGCCCCTCCCTGATTCCAAGCGGTGGCTGATGAGGAGGTTCTCTTGTGCCAGGAGCTTTTTAGGCCGTGAGCTCTTTTGAGCCTATTGGAACTGAAGAAGAAGGGAGTGGCTCGTCTCTAGTCCTCGAAAGTTGACAGTAAGGCACAGATGTTCCTCCTGTGTCAGCGAGGCAAAGAGGCTATGGCGGCCCCTTCCTTGATTGACTTGTGCTAGGGTAGTTGTCCTTTTCTTTGTACTTCGAAGCCGTTAGGGTCCTATTTTACTTGTACTTCAAGGTCGTTAATTGTAATAATAAGAGGTTTTTTTCTATCTTTGTCTTCACCTAATATCCTTGCCTTTTACACTTGTATGAATTGATGTTGAATGTTCGTACTAGGAGTAGCCTTGGCAGAGTGTTTGTAAAACACCTGGATCAGGGTAAGCACAGTTGAACGTTTGCAGAGTAGATCGGACTCTGGAGAACTTGCAACGCATCTCATACGCTCAAAATTTTGGTGAATATGGCCGAATGTTTGCAGTGTAGCTCAAACACTCGGACCCTGGAGAACTTTGGCTGAGTGTATGCAAAATTGCTCATACGCTCGGACTTTTGGAGAATCTTTGGAGAACTTGGCCGAGCGTATGCAAAACTGCTCATACGCTCGGACTTTTGGTGAATATGGCCGAGCATCTACAGTGTAACTCAAACGCTTGAACCCTGGAGAAATTGGCCGAGTGTATGCAAAGTTTCTCATACGCTCAGACTTTTGAAGAATCCTTGGAGAACTTGGTCGAGTATATGCAAAGTTGCTCATACGGTCGGACTTTTGCCGAATATGGTCGAGTGTTTGCAGCGTTGCTCAAACGCTTGGACCCTGGAGAACTTGACCGAGCGTATACAAAGTTATTCATACGCTCGGACTTTGGAGAATCTTTGGAGAACTTGGCCGAGCGTATGCAAAGCTGCTCATATGCTCGGACTTTTTATGAATATGGCCGAGCGTCTGCAGCATAGCTCAAACACTCGGACCCTAGAGAACTTGGCCGAGCGTATGCAAAGTTGCTCATATGCTCGGACTTTTGGAGAATCTTTGGAGAACTTGGCCGAGCATATGCAAAGTAGCTCATACGCTTGGACTTTTGGAGAATCTTTGGAGAACTTGGCCGAGCGTATGCAAAACTACTCATACATTTGGACTTTTGGCGAATATAGC
Source organism: Bretschneidera sinensis (assembly GCA_023935145.1). Lineage (NCBI taxonomy): Eukaryota > Viridiplantae > Streptophyta > Magnoliopsida > Brassicales > Akaniaceae > Bretschneidera > Bretschneidera sinensis. The sequence continues at coordinate 25,421,432 of CM043697.1, read as the reverse complement.
CGAACGTATGCAAAGCTGCTCATACGCTCGGACTTTTGGCGAATATGGCCGAGTGTCTGCAGCGTAGCTCAAATGCTCGGACCCTAGAGAACTTGGCCGAGCATATGCAAAGTTGCTCATACGCTCGGACTTTTGGAGAACTTGGCCGAGTGTATGCAAAGCTGCTCATACGCTTGGACTTTTGGAGAATCTTTGGAGAACTTAGTCGAGCGTATGCAAAACTACTCATACGCTCGGACTTTTGGTGAATATGGCCGAGCGTCTGCAGCGTAGCTTAAACACTCGGACCCTAGAGAACTTGGCCGAGCGTATGCAAAGTTGCTCATACGCTCGGAATTTTGGAGAATCTTTGGAGAACTTGGTTGAGCATATGCAAAGCTGCTCATACACTCGGACTTTTGGCGAATATGGCCGAGCGTCTGCAGCATAGCTCAAACACTCGGACCTTAGAGAACTTGGCCGAGCGTATGCAAAGCTGCTCATACGCTCAGACTTTCGGAGAATCTTTGGAGAACTTGGCCGAGTGTATGCAAAGCTACCCATACACTCGGACTTTTGGTGAATATGGTCAAGTGTCTACAGCGTAGCTCAAACGCTTGGACCCTGGAGAACTTGGCCGTGCGTATGCAAAACTTCTCATACGCTCGGACTTTTGGAGAATCCTTGGAGAACTTGGCCGAGCGTATGCAAAGCTGCCCATACGTTCGGACTTTTGGCAAATATGGCCGAGTGTCTGTAACGTAGCTCAAACACTTGGACCCTGGAGAACTTGGCCGAGTGTATGCGAAACTTCTCATACGCTCGAAGTTTTGGAGAATCTTTGAAGAACTTGACATAGTGTATGCAAAGTAGCTCATACACTTGATCAAGTCTTTGGAGAGATCGTGAGTGTGGGCTTTTTCTTTTGGGCCTTCGAGGTTTTCTTTTTCCCAAGGCCCATAGGTTCCTGTTTGTTGGGCGCAATAAATGATGACGGCTGTTACCGAAAAAGGGCAGCGCATCGGGCATAGTAAAGGGCATATTTTGATGACAGTTGGCATCTTGGTGTCTGGGGGAGAGCATGGGTGCGTCCTTTTACCTGGCGCGCGGATTAAACGTTTCTCGTTTCCGCTACCACAACCTCTATATATGAGAGTCTCTTCTCGCTTCGTTCTTCACTTAGCATTTTTTAGAGATCTTGAGAACATTTAATTTAGCTAGAGAGTCTGAGAGCGCTCGACATTCTTAGAAGTCTCCTTAAAAGCTTATTTCTTTCAAGGTGAGCAGGATGTTTGGGGGTAGTGATACTAGCGGAGCTCTATCGAGGGAGTTAGGAGAGGCAATCGGTGCCTCTTCTAGTGACAGAGTTTTTTCTCGGGAGGTGGCTCTTGGGGGTGAAGATCTGGCCCTCTTACCATATAAAAGAGATGGGGAGGAGGACGAGGAAGCGGTGTCATCTAGAGAGGATGACGTCCAAGCGTCTATGCTCATCAGGGACGATGCCATAGACACTGAGAGGAGAAGTGGACGTTCGAAGCGAACTCCATTCCAAGTGTGGTGGGGGAGACTAGTCTTGCGGGGATAAGGATCAAATATAGGATCCCCCTGGAATATGGCATGAGGGCACCGGAGGGTGGAGAGAGGGCGTGTGATGCCTTTTCGAGCCAAGTGCCCTATGAGCTGTGTGTTTATGAACATCAATTTAAGGTTGGGCTTAGGTTTCCTCTCCACCCGTTCTTCTGCTCAGTGTTTAGATACTTCGGTATTGCGTCGAGTCAATTGGTGCCCAATTCGGTCCGGTTGATCTTGGCATTTATCGCTGTGTGCCAGGAGGTAGGAGGGGTGATGAACATCAATGTGTTCAAGGCCCATTTTCAGTTAGCCCAGCTAGGTCATACAGAGTGGGTTATCGTCAGCTCGAGGCAGCAGAAGAAGGTGCTGAAGGAGAAGCCTTCCTCTATTAAGAGGTAGAAGGGAGGCTTTTTCTTTCTTCGGAGCGCTGAGAGCTTCGACATCCCCCTCAATTGGAGTTTGGAGCGTGTTGACAAATGCAAAAAATCGTACCTTCTGCCTCGTGAGCAGGAGATGTTGAAGGCAATGCTGACCGTGCCCCTGGATGGGGGATAACTAAGAACTCCACAGGCGTGGCCTGTGTCCTCTCAGCCTTCCTCCGCACCTCGAGCATGGTAGCCCTTAGTTTATTAGTTCGTAGAAATCTTAATTTTTTCTCCGAGTCACTAACGCTTCACTTTTTATACAACACATGGAGATGGTGGCGGTGGCTAGGCCCTTGGCTCGCGAAAAGAAGAGGGCCGCGAAAACTGGCAGTTCCAGCCAGAAGTAATAGAAGAAGAGAACCAAAGCCCCGTCTATGGCTCCAATTCCAGTGGATAGTCCCCTAAGGCCCCCGGCTACTGAAGGATGGGTAGACCCGGTCACGCCCATTCCTCCCTTAGGGGTGTCTTTACCTCAGGAAGGGTCTGGGATGGCTGCCCTCTTTACTCCACGATGGGCACTTAGGATGGACGACTCCGTGTTCGCCTATCCAAAAGTTACTCGTGAGCATCTAGTGTTGGGGATCCTTCCTCACAACATGGTGAAGGCTTCATCAAAGCCCCTCGAGGTGCTCTGCTCGGCCGCGGAGGTCGCTTCGTCTCAGGTAACGCTTGTTTTGCCCATTGGTTGTCTCATATATTTCAACTGTTTCTGACGAAGCCCTTTTTTTTTTAGGCGGGGGTCTTTAATGGGGTGATTTCTCGGCGTACCCTGGATATAGCGGATCGTCTGGCCAAGACTAAGCGCAAATTAGAGGAATCCCAAGATATAACCCATGACCTGTCTCTTTCTCTCGAGACAGCGGAGAGGGGGAGGGCAGAGGCAATCTTTGAGAGGGATCACTAGTGTCGAGCTGAGGAGGTCCTGAGGGAGGAGTTGGACCTGGCCCAGTCCGAGCTGAAAGATGTTTGGTCCGAGTTGCAAGTGGTCTGCCATCGGTCCGCATAGAAGAAGGCATTTTTGACAGAAAATGAGGGAGTTCAGTACCTTGAGGGTTTCAATGAAGCCAAGAGAAGGGTTGAGTCCCTTTTTCCGGAGCTGGACTTCTCTGGTCTTTACTTGGCGGCTGATTCAGAAGGGACTGATACTGCTTCTTTGAGAGGGGGCACAGAGGAGACCACTACAGCCGGTGCTTAGGAGGGTCCAGGGAGTGAGACCCTGCCAGCCCCAGAGGGCGGGGCTAAGGATGCTGAAGATAACGAGGCCCGATCGGAGGAAGGAAGTTACTGCGAGGCCCACTAGGCCTCGATTTCTCTTAAGTAGCCTCGTGCTTTTGTACCTAAGGACGATAACGTCGATCTTTTGTACTTTTTTTATCATCAATGAACCTTCGGAATTCAAACTTTGAATCTTTATTAATCTTTCGCTTTCACATTTTATTGGTAAAATATGCGTAGTGTCCCAAGCGCGTGGGATGGGTTTATCATCCACATCCTCTAGTTCATGGGGTCCAACCCGAAAAACCCTTCGGATTTGATAAGGGCCTTTCCAATTCTAGACTAGTTTTTTCGTAATTAGGAGAGCCGGTTCCGGAAAGGTGGGGGCACTGCTCTCTTGCAAGGGCGGTATGCTCGGGGATCGTTGGGAACCTGGGTCTGGATTGGTGACTGCGAGGGCTACTTTGTACAGGGGCTGAGCATACCGTTGGGGCTTTCTTGCTGGTTCTCCTAGTGTTGTTCCTAGGCAGCATCGTGACAGATGAGTTATTTTTCTTCTTCGCTTTCTCTGCAGCTAGAGATTGTGGTTTCCCACGGACGGCGCTAATCTGTTGATGCTGCAAACTGTAGCTGTTGACATGGCTTTGGGCGCTGATGTGTTCGGAGTATCGATATGGCCTGGGGATTGCAATGACCTGGGCCCTGCACAAGTATCAGGGGTGAACTTAAAGGCCCTCGGAAGGAGAAGAAGGGGAGACCTCCGAGGGCGCTCTGATGCTTAAGTTAGCAAGGATTTAAAGGAGAAGCCGAGAGTTTGAAAGAGAAATCGAGGGCTTAAGTAAATCAAATGTAAGTGAAAAATGTCTGAATCTTGTGGAGTCCATACCTGGGCTTATTTATAGTCGTTTGCCTCTGAGGATTCATTGATTACAAGTTCGGGACAGGGCGACCGTAGGGTGGCTACAGGGCTGCCATAGGGTGGCTACAGGGCTGTCGTAGGGTGGCTGTAGGGCTGCGCGTTGGGTGGCTGCAGGGCTGCGCGTTGAAGGGGCCCAAGAGCGGATCTGCCGGGTCACTCTTCTTAGATCGGGAGATTTTACAGGGCTGGGAGTTTTACTAGGCCGTTCCCTAGGCCTGGGGCTCACTTGGGCTGGATTATTTCAGACCCGGAGCTTATTTGGGTTGGAGTATTATGTTGGGCTTGGAGCCTACTTGGGTCGGTGTCTATTGGGCCGGAGCGTTCTGCTGGGCCTGGGGCTTATTTATTTAGGCTGGAGCATTCTGATGAGCTTGGAGTCCATTTGGGCTGGAGTATTTTGAGCCATATCATATACTTTTGCTAAGAAAATATCTTTGTACTATATAAAATCTTGAAGAGTTAGACAAGTTAAATTCAAAAGTATTTCAGATATTCTTTATTGAAAGTTTTCTAGTTTTCCAATGAAATGTTTTGTATTAGCAAATATCAAAGTAGATACTGCATTTGTTTTGAGATTGTATTTATTTGTTGTTGATTTGTATGAGGAGTAACGTATGTTTGTGGATATTGTCTTATTGCATTTTGTTCATTTTGTCTATCTGTTTCATTCAAATAATTGTCCCACCAACCTTTGAGTTGTCCAGTAAAGCCAACAATTAACATCTTTGCTATTTTGTGATATGTATTTTTTGTATTTGTTTTATAGGCTGTTGCTGCTATTGTCATTTCTTGGAGAATATTAATTATTTGTTGTTCATTTTATCCATCTATGTTCAATTCAAAAATACTACTGTTGTCATATTTGGTATATGGAATAATAATTTCTTGTAATAGGTAATGGAGTTTGTCTTGTATGTTTCTTGTGTGTTTTATTTATTGTAACAGGTTCTTGATTACTTTCTTATTTAAATATTTCTTCTATTTCACTTATACTTACTTTATCTTGATCAATTACTTGTATGCTATTTGAATTTTTGCCTATTTTCTCTTTACCTGTATTTATTAATAAAATTTTGATTTTTAGTTATTTTATTTAATATATCATCAGAGTTATTTCCTAACTTAATTAAATCTTTTTGTACAATATTTGTAGGGGTGAAAATAGGTTGAGATATTTGACTAACCTTCCTAGAGGGTTTTTGAATTGGAACAGGGAGAGTAGAAAATGATCGAGGTAATTGAGTATCAATATGTTCCATTTGAGTAGAAATAGAATCTATCTGATTAGAAACAATATGTAACATCTTATTTGTATAATTGTTTTGGTAATATATGTTTTTATTTCTTTATATTTGATATCATCATTATCTACATGATTACCCATTTTAAAGGGAGAAGCTATTAATTGTTGCCTCTTATATTTTAAATTAATTTCATGTAAAGGAGGATGTATTTATTGAAATGATTGATTATCGTTGTTTTTTCATATTTAAGTTAATTGTTACGTAACATTAACTTGAGGATGATTTTGAATGAAATGATTAAATATTTTATTATTAAAAGTACATATATTTTAAGTAATAAAAAACATAATATTTGATTGTATTTCATTAATAAAGGAATACCATTGTTCTCTAATTTTAATAGTTAATTCTTTCGAAAAAATAAAAAAATACCATTTCTTTTATGAATATTTTAGAATGAGTAAGTGATAAAGGAGGAGATTGAATTGAATCTTCTATCTTTCTTTAGCTTTATCATAAGTATATATTGCTTTGGGTATTTTAAAGTTAAAATTAACTCCTAATAATTCTGAATGCTTACTTAAATTACTTTTAATAGCTTTATCATAAGTATGTTTTTCGGATATTTCCCCACCTGTTTTTATTAACTTGTAAACTAATAACTCAACCAATATAGCCCAGATTCGTCCGCCTCAAAATTCTGTTGAATCAATAACAAGACCAAATGGCCAGAAGGTGCTCAAACCCATAATTACAGCATCATGACAGATAGGATTTTATGAATTAGTATCTCTAATGACACGTATATAACTAATTAATTTATAATATTATATACATATATTATATTCTCAACTGAACCAATCAATCAATTTAACACTTGTTTTATTAATTAATTGTTTATATATTACACCTAAGTATCCCTGCTGTCCTTGAGAGCAGGGATAATGTGGGAGTCTTCTACTTTGGCTTCTGACAAACTTTGACCAGCTTACACTTCTTCTGTTAGAATTGGGAGGATTTCATAATCGGATGAGAACTAAGCTTGAGAGTTTAGGAAGTGATGAATTCAGTTTCGTCCCTGTCCGTTTTAGAAGCATGCATGTGCTAATGCTCGAACTAAACTAAAATGATTATTTCTTCTCGATCTTTCTGTCGAGATGACCATCTCTTCCCGATCTTCTTAGAGGGTTGACATACTGGCTCTTTTAGTGGCGAGTTTGAATAGGACCAAATTGAGCCAAGTTTAAAGCCATCTTTGTGATCAAATTGCCGGATAGATTCCTCGCACAGTGGACCTTGGGGTTTTGACGAGTTTTCAAGGTTTGGCAAAGGTTGTAACTATTTGTACACAGATTGTAGAGTGCAAGGTTGTCTTTCTCGACCATGGTGGGCCTAGATGGATGCCTCTTTTTGCTACAATGTTGGGAAGCTGTAAGGCGAGACCATTTAAGGGCTTTTGAGTGGCATCATAAGATAAATTTATCGGTTCTTATAAACAACACCAATCTATTGATGCCAAAAAAGTGAATAAAAGATGTTATGTCTTCAATGGCCTTCAACGCGATACTATTGAAGGCCAATTTGGGAGAGAGAGCTCTAGATTGGAGAACTTCTTTGTATCGAAAGTGCAAGCACTTTTGTAAAATAAGTTTCTTGGAGTTTTTGGACTCCAAAGAGGATCCTTCGATGATTAAGTCAGCAAACAATCTTTGAGGTGAATAACGAAAGGATGTGGAGGTGAAGAGATATTTGGGAGGAAGAGAGAATTGGGTTAGCTTTATTTATTCCTCATATGTTTTCTCCATATACTTGGGATTCTCACTAGTTTCTACCTCTTTTAAGGAGTGTATGATTGTGTTTGAGTGATGCATTTTTTCTTTTATCTAGTTTGGTCTAGTTTAGCTTCTCAATCTTACTTGCTTAGTTACTTTTTTCGTTCGTTTTTTGGTTCAAGGCTGGGAACCTCTTTATATAGGCGTTGATATGCTCCTTACCTGACTCTCTGAAGTGCAAGACTGTATAGATGAGACATCTATGCCTCAAGCGTCACAAAAGATGACCCTTTGTACTTGAGTAGGGGTGAAATTGAGTCAGCAGTTAGACTCACTTGAGAGACTCGGTTTGAAACTCGATTAAATTGAGTTCGACCTGCGATTTTAGCTAAGTTAGCTTATTGAGTCGAGCTTAAGCAATATCAAACTTGGCTCACTAAGCTCGTGAGCCAACTCGATTTAATTAATAAATAAAATAAATTATTTATATATATACTATATTTATTTAATATATGTTATAAAAAAACCTATATATATTTATTATTTTATTTTGTAAAGCTCGACTTGAGCTCTTGTTCAAGCTGGCTTGCGAGCCGAGCTCGAGCCTGAATTTCACCTTACGAGTCGAGTTTGAGTTCAATTTTTTTTAACTCGGGCTCAACTCGAATAAATTTTTTACTCACGATCCAAGCTTGAGCTCGGCTCGGCTCGAATCCACCCCCATACATGAGAGATGATTTCTTCTTGAGTCATCATATCATTGTGTCAAGAGGCATGATTGTAAATACGTCATTGCAGTTAGTTTGGATCACTTAGCCATTCAGGAATTATTAGCTAGCCACTTGTATGATTTCTATCATATCGTATTATTTTGGTCACATAACGCTTGTATCACCATGCAACTTTTAAGTTCGATTAGTCACTACAACAAATTATGAAGCGCTATTAGTCACCGCAACAAATAATGACTAACATTATAATTTTAACAGTAAAATAGATAAGGAGTATTACAGTCCAAAATCCAGTTGATAGCAATTTTTGGAACCTAAGGGCCGACAATTGGGTATCGTTTGGGAAACTCTAGTTTCGTTTACGATTTATCTAATAATTTTTGATAAAATAGTATTAAAGTAAAAAATTATTTAATATTTGATAAAACAATAATAAAAATTATTTAATATTTGATAAAACAATAATAAAAATAATTAGTTATACAAATTTAATTTCTTCAAAATTATTTTTCAGCATTTTATATTTTCATAAATCATTTTTTAAAAAATATCGAGAATAACTTCTGTTTACAAAAAAACAAAAATCATTTTATAATTCTCCTGAATGATACCTAATAGGAAAGCTTAATTGTGCATAGATATTGGTTATAAATTGTGGAGGAAACTAAGAACATTATACTTTCTTTTTTCTTTGCGCTCTTGGATAGATAACATTTACTAATGAACGATGCTAATTTATTAATAAATTAATTAATTAACTAATATTGTATTCAACTCTTGTACCCTATATAAAATAATTGTGCAACCATTTGTAAGGAAATCAAAAAACAGATTACTCAAATTTCTCTTCTTCTCCCTTCGCATTCACTGCAATTCTTAGGAGCCTCCTTGAGCTCGAATTCAAGGATACAATGGTGCTTTCATTGAGAGACCTCCATCACTCATCACTCCTAGCATTTGAATCAATACTTTCGTTCACCTTCTTTCATTAATTCCTGCAAATTTTCACCACAAACCGTTTCATTCATACCTTCCCAACAATCATGTTATTTGACAGATACAACAAATTGGTCACCAGGCTCTATTCAATCGAACAACAAGACCCACCTGATCCTGCGATCCCAGAAATTAAAACTGAAATTTTCAAGGAAGTGGCCAAGCTACTTGGTACTGACTGGGATCAAGATCAGCCCCAGTCCTCTGCTTTCAACTCCTAATCCGCGTCTGAGTCCGATTTCGAGTCGGAACCCAAGACAACCACTGGAGTTCCCGATCAAAATGAGACGTCTATCTCAACAAAACCCACATACCACGACAACCAGGTCAAAGCTAGCTTCCACATCGCCAGCGAAATCAACGGTGCTATGGTCGATCGAGACCAATCAAAAGCCCAAGGACTTGTCGTTGACAAAGCAGGACCCAATGGGTATATCTGAGGATGTTGAGATCATTGACGCTAACTATGGAAAAGACACTGATCATCCACCGCGGCCATCGAGCACTAAGAAGCCGACGCACCACGACGAAGGTCCAACGATCAACACCACAGTGGCCAACGACAACATCGACGCCCTCACATCCAAACTCCCTGGCACCTTGGCCCGTACGATGGCGACCTTCGCGAAAATAACCAGGAGACTGGCTTCGACATAGCAAGCCTCATCAACGGCGGCAAGACCGCGAGAGACGGAACACGCAACAAATCAGTGGCAACAAACAAACAAGGAGTTGAGTCAACTCGGGATTTTGGGTCTCACCACTTAGGGTTCGAGCAAGCTCATGGGTCTGTCCCTAAAGACGGCCAACACTCCTCTCTGTGTCAATGAGAAGCTTCTGGAAATGTCGCGTTCCCTGATTGAATCAACTGAAATTTTAGTATGTGGGCTCTACGCAATAAACAATGGAGACAGTAGTTTAATTAATGGGCTTTCATATCCCATTAAATTGCCTTTAGTCAATGTCATGGGCCCAACAATTTTAATTGTCAGCCATGATTAATGGAACAATTCTGATGAACTTCTTTATTTGGAGATGGACAGTGTTTTGTGGGTGCTAGTAATTACTGGATATGGTGGTCGTTTAAAAATTAGAAGATTAGATTCATAGACGGGGATACTAAGGCAACGGAAAATGAGCAAATCAATTCTATATTCAAGGTGCATGGAGAGATTGATTATGGGAACGAGGACTTGAACTTTGAGAGCAATTTTCATTTGATGGGATAGACAATGTTACGAATAAAATTAGAGAGATTAGTTATTTGTTAAGTGATTGGTTAATAGTTTGTTAATAAATTGATTAATTAATTAATCTCTTGTAGTTTATATAAGACAATTGTGCAACTATTTGTAAGGTAATCAATAAATAGATTATTCAAATTTCTCTTTTTCTTCCTTGCATTCTCTGCAATTGTTAGGAACTTGCCTTGAGCTCAAATTCAATGTTACAATACCACTCAATTTTTCAAGTGCTTTTTTGGGTGCTTCTAATGAGTGTGTACACAAATTAACCATTATTCTATACAAATTCTTCCACGATCTGATTTGAATATATATCATTACACAATTATTTCACAAATATGATATATTCTAAAATTAAATAAATAGAATCGTTCTATCGATCAACTTCACGTTATTCTCTAGATGTTCAGAAAACAGGTTCCTAAATTTTGTTGGTATGTCATTTTCTTTTAATTTTTTTATTTATTATATTCTTTATTAGTTCAAATATTTTCAACAGTAATCTGAAAAAGTTGGCATGTTTTTATAAGATTTGGACCATTTTCGTTTGAAAATTGAAATGAAAATTAAATTTATGGTGAGATTGAATATCACAATGATAAACTTATATTTGAATTTTCTCAATTTAATTATGTGACATTTAACCTCTTATTGAACTTAATTCTATTTTTATTTTTAATCGAAGAGGATCCAAATTTATTTTCATAGGAAAAATTCAAACCAAAGAGGGATTGTCCCTCTCGGACAATGATAAGGACACCTCTCTCCTTCTCTTTTATTTTGTACTGTGTTTCTTCTACTAGTAAACTTTTTTTTAAAAAAAAAAAATTGCATTCTTGTATACTTTACTGCCTATACCTTAGAACCAAGTAATTATTAGAAGAGAATGCAGTGTGGAGATTACTTGATAACTAGATGAAGTTCACACACTTGCGGCAGTTTTAATTAATTTAGTTCCTTTTCACGGTGGTTGGAACACGTAAATCATATTACCGATTTATTTTTCAAAGTAGAAGAAATTTAACCAATCTTCTTGGCCAAAGAAAATTTTTGTGCGTAGGGATAATCTTCAGAGATCCGCATGCTCTAGTGGACTTGATGAAATAAGAAGACTAACTTTGATGAAAGATTAGAAGACCACAAAGCTAAGGCGGGTAAAAATGAGAGGAAGAACACTTTCTTGTGTTTCTCTCTTTTCTTTCTTGCCGTCCTTTGATGACTACACTTCTCTCTTTTTTATGCTTCTCAAAAGCCAAAGGTTTCTTTCATAATGTTTTTCCTCTTCCTTTATTTGTCAACTCACAAAATCTAGAGTAAGGGTTGTCCTAGTGGAAGAAAAGACCAAAAAAAAAAAAAAATTAAAAGGTACTTGGTATGGTCAGCCATCACATGTTAGGAAGAGAAATTTTGAGGTGGAAGTGACTTTTGAATGCATTGGAAAAAGGTGGAAGCTAAGAATGGAGTGGTGGCTTTAGATGACCAGCCATGGGGAAAAAAACAAGTGGTCTTTGAGGTGTGAGGGGTTGGTTTTTGATGCATGGGGAAAAGAGGGAAAGCTTAGGAAGAAAGGGCGGGGTTTACAAAGCACAACAGGAAAGTGAAAGAAAACCTAAGTGGCCAGCTATAGGGAATAGGGATGGGTGGTCTTTGATATGAAAACTTGAAGTGGTGTTGGTGGTAAGCAAAGTAAGAAAGGAGGGAGGAAGACTTCTAATTGGCTAAAAATTGGAAAAAAAGAAAGGGCGGTTTTTGATGTGATGAGGTGGAAAATTAAATTAAAGAGTGTGGTTAATAAAATAAAAAAAAAGAAGGAACAAAATTTGAAGTGGATGTGTAAACTTTGAAGATGGTAAATGTTTGGGTGAAAAGTAAAAGAGATGAGAGGAAGAAATCTCCCCTAGTATTGTTGCAATGGAGGGAAAATGGTGGTGACTTTTTGTGTTTAAAATTTAGGTTATGACACGTGAGAAAATGTGCTAGCTTGAAATGGTTTGGTGCAATGAGCAAGGTGGAAGGAGAGGAAAAAGATTTCTTTTTTTAGTGGTCATATGTAAGAGTTATGGAACAAATTTTGAGGTAAACAAGAGGCAAGTGTTTTGGCATAAAATGAAAAAGGGAAATGAGGAGTAATTCCTCTTCACGTTGTCGACCATCACAAGGGTGAGAGGTGCAGATTTTTGTGCCTTAACATGTAATTTTAATGTACAGAAGGGTGTGGGAGCTCAAAGAGTAAGTGTGCAATAATCAACACAAAAGAAAAGAAGAAGACTTCCTCCTCTTATATCACATGATCAACTATGTAGAGGGGAAATTGTGCATAATTTTTAAGTGAAAATGAGGGATTTAATGTATGAAAAAGTGTGGAAGCTAAAAGGGGAAACTGCAAGTCAAAGCAAAAAGAGAAGAAAAATATTTTTCTTCATTTTGCCACAGTGAGGAGAACAGTGCAGATTTTTCTTAAGAAAAACATGTGACTTGGTGCATGGGAAAATGTGAAAACCAGAAGGGGAAATGAGAAAAAAAGAACAAGCTAGGCAGAAGAACGAGGAAATAAAATCCCCTTTTAAACATCAAAGTGGGCGGTTAATAAGGAGAAAAATAAGTCCATATTTTTTAAGTTGGACATGTGATTTTAGTGCATGGGAAAAAATGAAAACCAAAAGGAGAAACGGAGAAAAAGCAAGGCAAAAGAAAGAGAAAAAATTCCTCTTCTATACATCAAAATCGGTGGTCACAAGGGGAAAGTAATTGCAGTTTTTTTAAAGTCGGACATGTGATTTTGGTGCATGGAAAAACAAAGGTGAAAACCAATATTATTTTTTGAACTATAAAATCTGTACCTTTAATACAATATGTTGTTTATGTTCAATTAAAAAAAACTTTATTACCAACTTATATCGTGTATTTTGTTTTAATTTCAAAATATGAGTTTCACTGGTTAAGGTCGAAGCTTTAGGTCTTAAACATTTTAAGAGTGGTGCGTCTTTTACTAATAAAATTAAAAAAAAAATTAAACATTATCAACTTCATTTTAAAAAATAATTAAATCGAATCCATATATTGCACGAGCTTAAAAACTAATTTCTATTTGTAACTTATGTTATTAAACAACTTATTTGAAATTATTGATTTTGGTAGTTGTTGCTGGTCAAAATATTTTATATAATTTTTTTTAGAAACAATTATATAATTTTGAAAGTATCAAAAGCATAATTCCCTTCTGTGCTACTTGCTTCTTGAAGTAGAAACATAAAGAGTAGTGTGAAAATTTGCAAACAAGTATTAATCAATGCAATACCACCAAACCCAGCAGCCGCAACCTTCTCCACATCATGTGCTAATCCAATCCAAACAAAACTTTACCTGTTCCCAGCTCAGCTTCTCCTCAGTTTTGACCTGTCTAAGATGTGCCTCCTTCAGATAAGCCTTAGCCACGTTTGTCCTTCCTCCTTTCTTTGTATCAACAAGGGTAAACGATAAACATCAATCAAAACAAATATCTCATTTTCCTCGGTCAATGAAATCTATCTGTTAAATGGAATTTTTAATTTTTGAATCTCCTATAATATAATAGAGTTTTTTAAAATTACTAATAAAATAGCAAGGAGTTATCAGTGAAATTTTTAGATTAAAAAAAATGTACGATTGTGTTGTACAAACATCGTTCTAAATCATAGATAATTAACAAAAATTAAATTAATTAATAATTAATTTATAATTGACAAAGTTAAATTAATAATTTCTTTTGTATTATTGATTTTACTTAATTATAATAAATCATTATAACGAGTTAGTTGTATATTGTAGTTTAAAATGGTGGATGGTCCGTTAGAGTGATTCTTATATCACTGCTCTTTTCTTAATTTTCATATCATCATATTTTTTTTCAAACATAAACCAACCATCTCAATAGGTCAAAAATTGACCACAAAATTACTGATTATTTTCTCTGCAGACTCCATATTTTATATGTTTTATTCAATTTTAGTGTATATAAGCTTTTTAATGAGAGAAAAAATAAAAAATAAAAAATGTTGCAATCGTATTCCACTTCAACAAGCCCTAATTATAGAGAATTTAGATTATACGCGGCGCCTGGAGTTTCTGCACGTCTTTCTCTCCTTCTTTCCAGAATAAACTAACATTAAATTAAGTAAACAAAACCTAATCGGTTTTGCATTCTTATTTAATTATAAATAGCAAACCAAACTTAACAAAAAAAAACCCAATAACTTAAATTATCAAAGCTTGGATCTCAATATATTCCTAAAAGCCTCACTGAGTGTCAAATTCGTACATATATGGCTTCTGATCATCGTGACCTCTCTGTAATCCTCCCTCGTGTTCTCGTTGTCTCTAGACGCTGCGTTCGCAAGAACAAATTTGTAGATTTTGTGGGTACGTTTATTTCCCCTTAATTACTTTCTTGGTGTATTATTGTGATAATTTTATATAATTGGGTTGGTAACATTTTCTTGGGAAAATTAATTTCAGGTGAATATCATCTTGATCTTATAGTAGGTTATGGAGCAGTACCAGTAATTGTACCCCGAGTTAATGGGGTACATATGTTATTAGACAGTTTTGAGCCAATACATGGTGTTCTCCTCTGTGAAGGAGAAGACATTGATCCATCTCTGTATGAGGCAGAGACGACATCAGAGCTTTCAGAAGAAGAATTGGAAGAAATCAGGAGAATGCACGCAAGCGATACGGCAATTGATAAAGAAAAGGACTCAATTGAATTGAGACTTGCAAAACTCTGCCTCGAAAGGAACATACCTTATTTAGGAATTTGCAGAGGGTCACAAGTCTTAAACGTTGCTTGTGGGGGTACCCTTTATCAAGACGTAGAGAAAGAGCTCAGTAGGAAATTGAAATTGCCAGAGAGTGATGATGGTTATCAAAGGGTTGTTCATATTGATTATGATGATTATGATGGGCATAGGCATGTGGTGAAAGTGGAGGAAAATACCCCTTTGAATGACTGGTTTAAGGATTCATTGGAGGAAGGGAAAATGGAGATTTGGGTTAATAGTTATCATCATCAAGGTGTTAAGAGATTAGCTCAACGGTTTGTGCCAATGGCGTTTGCTCCTGATGGTTTGATTGAAGGGTTTTATGATCCAGATGCTTATAATCCCGAAGAGGGTAAGTTTATTATGGGACTCCAATTTCATCCAGAACGAATGCGGCGGCCTGATTCTGATGAATTTGATTATCCTGGGTGCCCATCTGCTTATCAGGTGTGTGTTATAATTTGAAGATATTATTAATGTGACATTTAATTTAGTTGAGTATGTGATAGATTTTTGTATTTGGATTAAAAAAAATATATGCAGGAATTTGTAAAGGCAGTGATCGCTTATCAGAAGAAGCTTAATAGCTCAACATCTGTTCCAAAGTCTGTAAAACTTGATCAGGAGATGGAGAAAAAAAGAAAAACCATAATTCGAAGTTTCTCAATCGCAAAAGATATTTACACTACAGGTTGTGGGATGCATCCTTCAAAAGAATCTGAACTCGAAGTTGGAGCAGAATTTCTAGAGGTATATAACCCTTTTGGAGAGTTTATGAAATTGCAAAACTTCTCTAAAATATGATTTATGAAAGAGAATCAAAAGTTAAAAAACTGAACTGGTAACAGTGAAACTAATTAGCTTCACTTAAGTTTTAACAAAAACCATTTCAAAACGGGTCTTATAAACCGAAACGAAATTACTGCTAGGCCAACTATAATAGAAATGATTTTATATTTGAAACATTTTATGCTAAACTAGCAACAAAGAGCTATAAGCTGTCGTAAAATAAAGGTGAAAATAGTTTTTTTAAGACAAATTTAAGATATTAGAAATAAAAACCATTTATAGCATCTGTCGATAGAAAATAGAAACCATTTCATTAACGCTTCTAAATAAGTAACACAATTATATGAAATAGAAACAAAGTGTACGATATATTTATGTTTTTTTTTTTTACTTCGTTATGTTATTTAACAATGACAAAGTATGTAATCTTTGATTGGTGATGGTATTTGTTTTGCAGTCTAATACAGCTTTGAGCTTGCAACAAGAGAACAGGCTGAAGCAGATGGGTGCAACAGTGAGGAATGCAGGTTCCTATATGGAGAGATTGAAGTTAAATGAGGAGAGAGAGAAAATGGCAAGGAATGTGATGGGGAAAATGCCAGTTGAGCAATTGTCTGATCTCATGTCTTTCTACCACATGATGGGCCAGATATGTTCTGAAGTGTTAGAGAGAAAGCTTCATGGGATTGTCAATGATATTTGCTCTTGACCTTTTCTATCTTTTTGCTTTTTTCTCCATGCTTTTTGGTGACATGGTAGTTTGCTGTTAATAAAAAGGACTGCTATGTTGTCGATTCACAAGGAACTTAGGTGACATGTCCCTTTCTTCCCTCTGTATTTGTTTTTCTTGTGAGTAAAAGACAATTAGTAATTGTTCCCTTTCTTGCTATACCTGAACTGAATTGTGAACGCCAAAAATCCTAGATTTTCTTGTCAATTAATTTCTTGTATTAGTTATTTTGATTGCTTTCTCTTTCTGCAATTTCTTAACATTTTACAAAAGGGAGGTATGGATTCTTGAGTTATAAAGTCATTTTAACAGCAGAAATTGATGCTCATTTTCGATAGTGCATTAATAATTTTGTGTTACATCAAAAAGCTTAACTGGTAATTCTTTATTTTATCCTCGAAAATCATTGAAACGAGTTGATTAAATGCTTTTTATCGGTTTGGTATTAAAATAGAGAAGATCATGATTCTTAAAAATGGATGTTATAAGGTGAGAGTTATCTTAGCACTGCTCATGGATTATTAGTATCGAAACAAATGAAAATATTATGATGGGTGTAACATAAATGATATTATTAGAGTGTGTTTGGTTGTTGAATTTTTTTATCATTTTTATTTTTCTTAATATTTTCTTCAATAATTTATACATTCGTTGTTAAGAATATCTCAAGGCTTTATATTTTATGGGCTCACATTTAAAATATAAAATTCTCTACATTAACAATAACAAGAAATTAATTATTTCATTGTTAAACAAAAAAATGACTCCCACATTTCTAATATTTTTAACGCACAAATCCTTCACACAGTTGAAACCAGTTCTGATATTTAAATACCAAAACCTTACATGCACTTCATCAATATAGCAAAGTCTCTTGTTTTGTCTCTAACAAGTGGTTGAGCACTATGATCCATTATAAGATCATCACAAACTGACCATGTTTTATTTGATAGTAATTCATGCACACAAATAAGCTATAAATATAGCAATCAATTTTTATAGTGATTTCTGTTATAAATTTATAATAAATCTTAATTTAATATCTCATGTAAATTTATAATGTCATTAAATAATTTAATCAAATAAAATAATATAAATTATAAATTTAAATGTTTATAGGACAAATGATCTCACAACATTAATAAATCAATCTAAATGAACTGACATGTTATTTCCATCTTCAAATATATTTCATATCCATTTTCTTTTTTAAAATAACTAAATTTACATACCATTGTACGCAAACGCAAGTTACATTTCTCTTTATGTAAAAGATAGCAGATTATCCATAAAAAAATTTCATAATAATGCATTAAGAATGATATGTATGCCAATCACGTATTCTTATGAAAGAAGAAGAAAATAATTCCAATTCGGGACCTACAAAACAACAATCATCTTTAATAAATATCCATTAATCCGTTATCTCTTCCTAATTCTTAACTTTTTTTTTTTCAGCTAGAATAATTTTGCATATATGGAAGATGGACAAGAGTAGATTAAACTACACTTACACAAGTAATTACTTGTGAATCAAAATCAGGCATATTATTGATAAATAAGAAAATCGTACCTTACATATATGCTACTGTATATTAACCAAGAGACTTGTATCTCGCTTTATTCCATATTTTCCGCATTTTACATATCATAGTTGAATTTATGCAACCATACAAAGTTACACGTATTCAATGGTGGTAATGAAATTGTTTTATTAACCAAAAGTAAATAAAAGAAATCAAGTGAATTGATACCACCAAGTTAATTAAGCTAATTGAATTTTGATATATATATATATATCACGAGTAATGCAAGTTTTACTTTACAATTTTTATAGCAAAACAATCATACTCAAATTTGATAAGTATGGGTGGAATTAAACCGAACTTTAATCGAACTATTTCAGTTCAAGATCGACCAAACTTTAATATTCTAACTCTGCTCGAATCTACTCCTATTGATTTTTTTTGAAAACTATCTCTTGCAAATAGTTAATGTCAAAAACGGTTTGAGGGAAAAGTAGTTACACGCTATAGTAACAAAAGTCTTCAAGTCAACTAAAGATCCAAAATTTCTTGTATTCCTTAATTTCTATCTCACTTTAATTCCCTTGAATGGTCTTCCTACATTTTGATGTCAACATATATCTATGTTCCTTATATTCCAAGCTAGCTAGTGAAACAACCAAAACTCAGTTCACTTGAAAATCTTTCTGTACCCCTAAGTTCTAACTGTATTTCTTTACCAGAGATGAATCTCCTGCCTTTTGTTGTCATCACCATTTCAGTTTCTTGTACTTCTCATTTTCTTGATTTTGTTGGTGCTTCCTTTATCTCTAAGCAACCCTGAGTTGTACAGAACATCTCGTAATCTGTTCAAAATGTGGGGCCGGACTTTCCGTTGGTTATCCTAACTGGAGATCAAAGGACCGCCAAAAAGGCTGTGGCCATCTTGATTTAGAGCTCAAATGTGAGAATAATATTACAATCATCTTAGAGATGAAAGAGACTGCAGACCAAGTTTTGCATATCAATTTCGATTTCTGAAAATTGCAAGAAAAGAAAGGATTACTTGAATGGATTTTGTCCACCTCAGTTAGCTAACACCACCATTAATCCGATGATCTTTGATTACGTTCCAGGTTATAAGAATATTACATTGCATTATGGCTGCAAGCATCCCAATTATATTGTTTCCCTACCATTCAATTGCCTCTCGAGTGGGTTTGTTATGTTTACGAAGGAAAGGATATCCTTGGGATATGTAAAGATAGTGTCACATTTCCAGTTGATCAAAGTGTCATCAAAGACGGAGTAATTGCAAATTTACCGCGTTTGGAACAAACACTGAAAGATTGGTTCATGGTTAAATGGAATTTTGATACCATAGCATGTCAGGACTGCATTGAATCCAAGGGAACATGCGGTTTCCAATATTTCGACCCGACTTGCTACTGCGCAGATCCTCTTTTTTATGGCTTCAGAACATGTGATTTCCCTCCGGTCCCTCCATCCTCTCAACCTCCCAAGGCTCTTCCAGCTCCAGCAGGTACGTTCCTTGAATTTTCAGGCAGTGATAACTTGTTCGACTGTTAATTTCTAGATTTATAGTGTGTTTGGATGGAGTAAAACGAAGGGAAAAGAAAAGAATTGGTACATATACCATTTGTTTGGCAAGTTTTTTTTAATGAGAGGGTACATGTATCTCTTCATTTTCTTTCAAATCTTCATATTTTTAATTTCAAAATTGTGAAAATTTGAAATAAGAGCATACTTCTTTTATAATTTTTTTTTTAATGTACTCACCATTATGTCATTAACTTTATAAGATTAGTGATAGATAAAATAATTAAATGTGTTAAATCTTTTCTTTTTTTAATTTTTAAATATCCAAATAAAGGGTATATGTACCTGCAATTTCCTCCCATTTCGTTTCTCATTAAATCCTTTATTTTATTTTTCCTTTTACTTTCGAGATAAGAGTCTTATCGATGCTTAATTAGTTTCTTCCTTTTCAGTTTGATCATTTGTTTTTATCTTTTTAAAAAAATTAGAACATCATGATCAGTAGCATAGTTTTAGAAGCAATTCTGGATAGGATATGCAACAAAGCCTATGTTCACAAACTTAACTTCTAATTTTCGAACCATCAATATCACTGATATCTTAATGCTGTCACAATATCATACACATTTATTTGAATGGCATCAACGACTTCCCACTCTGTCAGCCAAGCAACTTCTTAGTTGTTGTCAAAGGAAAGTTTTCTATAGCCAACTCCCCCGTGGACCACTCGAGAAACCAAATTAGACATCTAAAACAAGGAACACTAAACGAGTTAGCATGACAGAAGAGGAACGATATATAATGATACAAATAAAAGTGAAATTAGAGAGCATGTTAATTGAACAAGAGATTAATTAGTTTGTTAATAGTTGGTTAAGTAGTTAGTTAGTTAGGATTGGTAGTTGGTTAATCATTTAATAGGATAAGAAATTGTACACTCATTTGTAGAATCAATGAAGAATAAAGAAACCGTTTAGTATGTAATTTTTCTTATTTCTTTCTATCTTTCTTAGGGGTTTGGTTACTAACTATTGATTAATGCCAACTATTTTTATCTTCCTTACAATATACCATCAAATTTGTCTTCATCTTTCCTACCACCAAGAATCTTCATCACACTCAAATCTTGTCCATAACATTTGGTGCTTTCATTGTACCCGATTCTTGAACTTCTATCATTCTTGAATTAATTTACTCATCTCCCTTAATTCCTCTCATTCTTCAAGTTTTCTCAATTCAAATCCACAGTGTGGTTAATCCACAAATACAACTCATTGGTTTTTTTTTGCCTATATGCAAATTGAAGAAGAAATTTCCAAGGAGATGGAAAAGATCGAAAGTATTCATTTGGATACTTTTGATTTTGACAATCATGATCCTACACTACTACAACAAAAAGGAATGGTGCGGCTTAGTTTGGGTGTTGCTAGTTGTTGGGCTTTTGTCTAAGAATTAAAGATTGAAGATTTCAACTTCAACAGCATTTGGCGCCTAGACGCAAGCTTTGCGCGCCTAGGCACGGACCTCCGTGCCTAGGCGCAAGTTTTGCGTGCCTATGCGCGGACCTCTGTGCCTAGGCACGACCAGCTGCGTCGCGCCTGCCCCCATGTGTGGAAGTTCACCCTTATGGAGCACACCTAGGCGCAAGCTTTGCGCGCATAAGCGCAGACCTTTGTGCCTAGGCGCGAGCTTTGCACGCCTAGGCGCAAAGTATGCCTGAAACCAGATTTTGGGCTCTTTTAGCTAGTGTGTTGTTTTTGGTTAAAACGCACAGGTTCACTTAGACCACTTAGAGGGCCATGATTGTTTGGTTCTTAAGATCTAAGGGTTGAGATTGGTTTCAAGTTGGTTATGGCAGTTATTGCTCTATATAAAGGGTTATCTAGGAGCAATAACTAACAACAAGAAGAAGAAGGAATATCATATGCACAAGTGTTCTTCTCATTCCAAGATTGGCTGGTGTTTAGAGAGAAAGGCTCTCAAATCTTCAGAGGTTTTTCTAGTGAGAAAGTGTAAGAAAGATTAGGCTTTTAGGGCTTTGTAATTGGGATTTTCTTGAGGAAAATTCCAGGGAAACACTTAGTTCTTATCTCTTTCTCTTCTCTTCTCTCATTCATCAAGAACAAATGGTTCTTGAAGAGGTGTTACTGTAATTGTAAGAACTCTATTGATTTAGTGTAGAGAGTTTAAAGGAGCTCACGGGGGCGTAGGCAATTTTTCGAACATCAATAACAATTGCTTGTGTTTCTCTTTTGTGGTTTAATTCTTGTTTTGGTCCAAATCATTCTAGATTTGGGTGTTTGAAGGTCACAACCTGGGATTCTTAGGTGATTTTTCAACAGTGGTATCAGAGCTAGTTCACAATAGTGGTATCAGAGCAAGATTCCAAGAATCAAAGAAAACTTCTTGGGTGATTCAAGAATGGTGTTGGGATCAAGATTTGATCGGGTTCTTGAGGTTTAGAAGTTGGAGAGAAGAGGTTTGGAAAGTAATTGTGGGTGCTGCATAAATATTGAGATTTTTTCCTGCAAGATGGGTTCAAACTTCATTGTTGAGAAGTTTGATGGAAATGGAGACTTTGCCTTTTGGAAGTGGAAAATCAAGGCGGTTCTTATGCAACAAAAGGTGGACTTGGTGATTGGAGAAGAAGATGATTTTCCAGCAAGTATCACAGAGCTCCAGCGGAATGAGATGAAGAAGATGGCGTATAGCACTATCTTTTTGCACATTTCGGATAGTGTGACAAGGGAATGTAGAGATTCGGAAGATCCAACTGTCATTTGGAAGAAACTAGATGAGTTGCTTCTTACCAAAACTCTCCCTAATAAAATCTATCTTCTAAAATGTATCTTTGCTTTTAAAATGGATCCTAATAAAGAGTTGCAAGATAATCTTGATGTGTTTAATAAACTAGTTCAGTATTTGGTTAGTTATAGTATAACATTCCTGGATGAACAATTGGTTGTTATATTGTTGATTTCTCTTCCCGATTGTTTTGAAAGCTTGATTAATGCTATTAAATATGGAAGAGATACACTAACCAAAGAAATTGTGATTAATGCTATAAGGGCTCATGATTTTAAAGCCAAGATGAGGGAAGGATCAAGCTGAGAAGGTCTGTTCGTTAGAGGAAAGCCTGCAACTCAGAATAGCAGCAATAAATATGGCAACTAGCGGGACAAACCAAAGGGTAGTGGACAAAGCCATGGAAGATCGCATTCTAAACCGAAGTTTGGAGGAAAGCGATGCTACTATTACAATATGGAGGGCCATTTCAAGAGAGATTGCAAGAATATGATAAGGGATGAGAAAGGAAGATATCATACCAAAAATGGAGAGGCTTCGATTGCCAAGGGAGAACAGCAAGATGATGATGTTCTTGTTGTGTGCTCAAATGTGAGTAAAAGGTAAAGCAGCGAGAAATGGATCTTCGATTTCGAGTGCACTTATTATATGTGTCCTCATCGTGATTGGTTCAAGAATTTCAAGGAAACCAATGAAAGAAAGGTTTTCTTGGGGAACAATACTTCTTGTCAAGTGAAGGGCATAGGAGACATCCAATTGAGGATGTTTGATGGAGCTACCAAGCTGCTGCGGAATGTGAGATATCCTCCGGATTTGAAAAGAAATTTGATCTCATTAGGGCAGCTAGATTCCATGGGATATAGATACAAAGCAGAGTGAGGAAAGATCAAGATAACCAAGGGAGCCTTGGTGGTGATCAAAGCAGTGATAAAGGATGGTCTCTATGAGATGATTTTGAAGAGACTAACATCAAGGATTAAGCAGCAAGCTTGATGACTGAGATTGATAAGGTGGTTCTTTGGCACAATCGCTTGGGATATTTGAGCGAAAAAAAGGCTGCAAGTTCTCAGCAATGATGGTTTACTTGATGGTGACAAGGTAGAAAAACTTGATTTCTGCGAGAGTTGTGTTCTTGGGAAGCAACATCGAGTTAGCTTCAACACTGAAGTGCATAAATCAAAGGGTATTCTTAACTACATTCATGTCGATCTTTGGGGACCAGCAAGAACACCAACATAATGAGGTAATCTTTATTTTCTTTCTTTGATTGATGACTATTCTAGAAAGGTTTAGGTTTATTTGTTTAAAAAAAAACGGATGCTTTGAATAAGTTTGTGGTGTGGAAAAAGTTGCTGGAAACTCAAACGGTCAAGGTAGTTAGGTTTTGAGAACTGATAATTGCTTAGAATTTTACAATCAAGACTTTGCAAACTTTGTGAGTTAAATGGGATTCTAAGACATAGAATGGTTGTGAAAACCCCTCAGCAAAATAGAGTTGCTGAGAGTATGAATATGACCCTTTTGGACAAGGTTAGGTGCATGATTATTGGCTCCAGTTTATCTAAGTGTTTTTGGGGGCAAGCTGTGTCTATTGCTGCGTATTTGGTTAATAGATCACCCTCTAGAGCTTTGGACCGTAAGACTCTTGAAGAGATGTGAAGTGGAAAACCCCTTGAGTTAAGCAACCTTAGGACTTTTGGATGTGCTATGTTTGCACATCGAAATGATGATAAACTTAGCCCAAGGTCTAGAAAGTGTGTGTTTCTAGGATATGGTGAAGGGGTTAAAGGTATAGGTTGTGGTCGTTATAGCCAAAAAGAACTAAACTCATAGGGATGTCATTTAATGAGCTATTATTTCCCTATTTGGAGAAAACTATCCCTGCAGGGGAAAGTGAGCAAACCAGCCAGGTTTATGTGGAGTATAGCATCAAAGAAAATTCGGTTCATGTAGAGCAAGGAAGGCAAAAGGGTTCGGATCAAGTAGAGCCTATTGATGAAGGCCAAGCTCAAGACACTCAAGAAGAGGATGAACTAGAAGGAGATGATGCAGCAAATCGGAATGATTATCAGCTCACAAGAGACCAGGAAATGAAGCAGATCAGACCACCTTTGAGATATGGTTTTGCGGATGTTATTGCAGCAGCTCCTTATTCAGAAGGAGAGATAATCAACTATGAACCAGAAACTTACATTGATGTCATGGGATGTAAGGATTCATCAATATGGAAGCTAGCTATGGAGGAGGAAATGTATTCTTTGAGGAAGAATAACTCTTGGGAATTGGTGTCTAAACCAGAAAAACAGAGAGTTCTGGATTTTAAGTGGATTTACAAGATCAAAAAAGGAAACACTCCAGAGGATAAAGTCAGGTATAAGGCTAGGCTAGTGGCGAAGGGGTTCACACAAAGAGAATGCATAGATTTAACAGAAATTTTCTCACCGGTTGTGAAATACAAGATGATAAGAATAGTGTTAGCTATGATGGTTCAATTTAATTGGGAAATTGAGCAAATGGATGTGAAGACATCGTTCTTACATGGAGAGCTTGATGAGATTATCTACATGAGAGAACCCGAAGGCTATGAGGAAGGGAGGCAGGGGGATTTGGTGGGCAAATTGAAGAAATCTCTCTATGGCCTGAAACAATTACCTCGGCAATGGAATAAGAGGTTCAATTCCTTTGTAACTAGCTTGGGTTTCATGAGGAGCTGATAAGAGCCATAAAATGCATTATAATCGTACTTATTTGTTAGCACTTTAGGGTTGATTTAGGTCTTAATTGCATTTTTATTCATTAAACAACTCTAAAGTGGTATTTTTGGAGCATTAATTTATTTCGGTGCATTTTTCAGGTATCTTAAGTTAAAAGAGATGGAAGAGCTATCATCATTTTAAAACACGAAGTTCCGTTGAACACTCAAGCGAAAGAATGGTCGCGGAAGAGCCAAGATGAAGAGAAACTAAGAAAGGAGTTTTCACTAAGTTGTTGGAGTTGCCATACAAATCAACCATCTTTACAAATTAAACTGTATTGATGTAGAAAGAAACAGGAAGTGTGCCACATATGCTTAGAAAGATCTAGAAGTCTACTTTCTGAAGGATTTTACAGTTCATTAAAATCATTTCTCTAGAGAAAGTTATGGCGATTTTAGCGGACAGAGGTCAGACTTTCTGAATCAGCATCAGCCAATGTATCTTAACAGTACTTAACTGTTATCACTTTAGGGTTGATCTAGGTTTTAATTGCACTTTTATATGTTAACAACTCTAAAGTATCATTCTTGGATCATTGATCTATTTCGGTGCATTTTCAGGTACTTTAAGCTCAAAATAGGAGGAAAAGTTATCATTGCTTGAAGCATAAAAACTCGAAGCATACTGGAGTGAAGGAATGCTTCCGAAAGGACAAGATGGAGGGCTTAAAAGAGCAACAGCTGCTGCCCGCACTGGAAAGAGTTTCACTAAATTGCGAGAATTTCCCGTACAGATTAATCATCTTTGAAAATTAAACTGTATTGATACAAGAAGAACCAGGAGATGAGCCATATATTCTTAGAAAGATCCAGAAGTCTATTTTCTGGAGAATTTTACGGTTCGTCAAAAGGATTTTTCTAAAGAAAGTTATGGCAGTTTTAGTATACAAAGGTCAGGCTGTGCGGGCTGTGTGGGATTTCAGCGTGATTTTGGGCTTAAATCCCACATCCCACATCGGTTGGAAAACACATTTCTATATCCCACATCACACATCGGATGGAAAACACATTGCACTCTTGGTATTTGCCTATATAAGACCCACTCCACTTTAGCTTTGGAAATCAATCGGGGATGAATCCAGAGGGCCTTTAGGAGCAATCCAGAGAGCCTTTAGGAGGAACCCGAAGTTTAAAGTTTGAAGGTCAGGAGAGATGATCGTCGGGAGGCCGGAGGCAACTCAAGGACGCATGAGCCCCATGACCGGCTAGTCTCCAAGCAAGGCGAAGGGATGAATCCCTAGGTGTAGTTGTTCTTATTTTTCCTTTATTTGATTCGGTTGTAGTTGGAATTATTATCGTTAAATATTGTTATGTTTTATTCTTTAATCTAATTAGTAGATTTATTATAACTCCGGTGGTTGCATGCTTCTTTTCCATATAAGTTCAGTCAGGCTTTTCTTATGTGTACCTGTTTGGGTGTGATTGAGTCCGGTAGATCTCTTTTATAGATTTGTCCATTGCTGCGGTATTGTCGTTTAGATATATCGTTGTCTCTTGATAATTTATAAGTTAGGTCATGTGTGCTTGAAAGTAAAGAAGATTTCATAACAATTACATTAGGATTTATAAATGCGCTTTAATTGAATATTTTCCGATTGCCTGTTTGGGATGTGAAAGTTGCAATCGAGATAAAAACAACTTAATCAAGTTAGGATTAGAGCAACGAACGTAGGGAGGATTTTCGGAACCTTGTCATTTTTATTTTAAACTTATTTACACAATTACCCTTTTTCTCAAACAACTCAGATTCTTTTAATCTTTTATCGTTTGTGTTGAGGTTTACACCTTCTGTTGTACTTAACTTGTTTCCCTGTGGAATCGACACCCCAAAACTATACTACAATAACCGCGTTATGTTTTGGGCGTAATCAAATTTTGGCGCTGTTGCCGGGGAAACGCGCTTAAGTACAAGGAAGCTTGTCAACTTTGGGTGTGACGGTAAAAATAAATTCTTGTTTTATTTATTTTATTTCCTCTCTGATTCATTTGGTGCATGCTTAGACAAGAGATCTGCGAGGTAGATTCATTAGAGGACCTGAGCTAGAATTACCATCTCCTTCCGAGTCTGATAGTGAAACCTCGCCTAGATCAACCCATAGAGAAAACCGAAGTGAGAATCTAGAGGATTTTGTTAACATGGCCGATAACCATAATGAGAATGTTGCTAGGACACTTCGGGATTACCTTCACCCTACACGCACAGCCATACCATCATGCATCATGTTTCCAGCCAATACTTGCTATCAAGATCTTAAACCAGGGATGATTCAATTACTCCCTATATTCCATGGCTTGGATAACAAAAACCCATATGTGCACATTAGAGAGTTTGAGGAAGTAGTTGCGACTTTTCATAGTCAAAACGAAACTCATGACATTATGAAACTTAAGCTCTTTCCTTTCGCTTTGAAGGATAGAGCCAAGAGTTGGCTATACTCACTTAGACCACGATCTATTGGGTCGTGGACTGAGATGACTCGGGCTTTCTTTAACAAATATTTTCCCCAACATAAGACCAACACTTTGAAAAGGCAAATCTTCACCTTTGCACAAAAGGATAGTGAGACTTTATATCAGTCTTGGGAGAGATTTAAGGAGTTATTGAGTATGTGCCATCACCATGGGTATGAGAGTTGGTGCTTAGTGAGCTATTTCTATGAGAGACTTACCTATAGAGAGTGCCAATTCGTAGAGATGATGTGTAATGGTGGGTTTTTAGAGAAAGATCCTGATGAGGCCATAGAGTACCTCAACGAGCTTGCTGAAAAAGCTCACACTTGGACTGGACCTAGTGCTACTGAAAGCACAAATAGGTCACGACCTATAGGGCACCAAAATGGTGGTGGAATTTACCATATTAGGGAAGAGGATAACCTTAGAGCCAAGGTCGAGATGCTCACTAGGGAGATAAATAAGTTAAAGACTAAGAGCTTAAAGCCAACACACGTGATTAATCATGCAAAATCTTTTGAACTATGTTTTGTGTGTGGCGGGGTAGATCATCTCCTCCAAAAATGCCCCACATTTGCTGATATGAGAGGGCTATATGAGGAAAAATGTAATGCCTTAGGCATGTACAAAAAGCCTCTTGCACCTTTCTCTAACACTTATAACCCGGGGTGGCAAAATCACCCCAACTTCAGCTGGAAATCTGAAAACCAGCATGCACAGCCCCCTAGATCATCCTCTGCACCTTATCATGCACCCTCATCCTCTAGGAACTCGCTAGAAAACACCTTACAGGCCTTTATAGAGGCACAAGGTAAGACAAACCAAAGGTTTGAGGCATTATTTACGCAGGCGATGGAAAAGCATAAAGAAATAAAGAGCCAAGTGTCCAAGTTAATGAGCTACTTGAGTGTGACTGAGTGGGGTAAGTTTCCTGCTCAAGCTCAGTCCACATCCCATGGTCAACACCTAGCACAAAATAATTTGGAGGAGGTGAATGCCATTGAGACACTTGGTGGTAAATCAGTACACATCCCAACAACGAAAAAATCAGAAGATGTGGCTAAAAGCCATCAAGCACAAGCATACATGATGGACTCGTCCATGGAAAAAGTCCAGCACCTTAATCCATTAGAGTCCACCTTCACCCATGGCTTCACCAAAGCATATATCGAACCAGCATTTGCGGATGTTAC
The DNA here is from genome assembly GCA_023935145.1 of Bretschneidera sinensis. NCBI lineage: Eukaryota > Viridiplantae > Streptophyta > Magnoliopsida > Brassicales > Akaniaceae > Bretschneidera > Bretschneidera sinensis. Next base: position 25,392,748 of record CM043697.1, on the reverse strand, counting down.
TGATGACATCCTTGAGGCCCCTCCCAAGATTAGAAGCACCGAATTTGGCAATGAAGTAGTGGCGGATGCATTCAAGCTATGTTTTTCAATGAGGAAATAAGAGCATCTGGCTGAAGATGTAAAACTTAGCGCTCATGGGAGGCAGCCCATGACGTATCCTTTTACTTTTACTGTTTTTCATATTTCTTTTTCTTGTTTATTATTATTCTTTTGATGTTTTCCAGTTTTACTTTAGTATTTATTTTTCAGGGACAAATAAACGAAGCAGTTCAAATGATCGTGCACAACTTTCAACTCCACGCACCATTGGTTAAAAAGGGAATTTCCTTAACTTTCGTTTTTTTTTCATTGAGGATAATGTTTATCTTAAGTTGGGGGTGGAAGATATACATTTCTTATTGCATATCATTGAACTGCTTGGTGTCAATTTTGTTTGTTTTTAGCATGCTTGGTGTTTGCCTTAGAGTTAATTTACATGTCAATGATATAACCTTAATTGAGATAACATATAGTATTTAGAAGAAGTTAAATCTTACTTCAGTTTGAAATTAATTTAAGCATCAATCTTCATTTGGTTAGAGACTCTAGTTTGTGGTAAAATTGTATGATTAGTCTATAACATCTAGAGAAATTTTATGTGTGATTATTTTGTGAATATTTTTACGGTCTCAACAAGCTCTAGAACTTACTTGATAATCACTTGAGGCGAATTCCTAGAATGCACACTACTTAGGATATGATATAGGCCATTTTTGAACCGTTTGAGCCCTTCAAACCTACCATTGCTATATTTATCACTAGTCACCTATTTGAGCCTTTTTCTTGAAAAGAAAAATTGAGTCTTGTTTCTTTCGATAAATCGTTTACTTACCTTTATGAGCCTAAAAATATTTTTATCCTTACCTTTCTTTTAAAAGAACTTAGTTATGCACATGTTGTGATAAGCACTTAAAAGGAGTAAGGGTGGAAATATGAAAAAAAATATCACTATCGCAACCCAAGTACATTAAAGGAGATAAGTTGGGGGTTGTGGAAAAGAAAAGAAAAGAAAATGAAAAAGAAGGTGAATGGTTATGTGCCAAAATAAAAAAAAATGAATTATGGCAAAGAAAGAAGAAAGAAAGAAAAGAAAAAAATGGTGATTTGTTGAAAGAAATGTTCGAAAAATGGTTGAAAGAGTTTGGTGTTGAAGTAAGTTTATCCAGTGCTTAAAGAGCTGTGTTCAAAACTACGAGATTAAGTTCTTTTACTTGTGAATTCTTCCCATTCTTTCTTAGCCTTTACCTTAGCCAAACGTTACAAGCTTATTAAAGACCTATTGATCCAATGTAGTGTGATTTTTCTACAATAGTGGAGAGTGATTTGAAAAGTGAGCTTATGGAGCTTGTTTTTGTGATTGATGTCACGTAATTTATTATGTTTTTAGAGGCCAAGACTTGCATTCATGAATGTTATGCATAAAATCATCCGAGTGTTTGGATTAATGGTTTGTGGTAAGATGGATGTTAAGAGTTAATAACGATTTTAAGATTGATGTTTGGATTACTTTTGGACTTTGGTGAAATTTAATGATTCTATGTGTCGTATGTTATGTGCAATTTTTGAGACAAAAAGTGAATTACTCTTGGTTCAACGCTAGCATTGCTTTACTTTGTTTTTAACTCCTACCATAGAATTCATCTCTTATTTTCGCTTCAATTGCTAGGGACTAGCAATAAGCTAGTTGGGGGTTTTGATGAGAGTCGTAAAATGCATCTTAACAGTACTTATCTGTTATCACTTTAGGGTTGATCTAGGTTTTAATTGCACTTTTATACGTTAAAAACTCTAAAGTATCATTCTTGGATCATTGATTTATTTCGGTGCATTTTTAGGTACTTTAAGCTCAAAAGAGGAGGAAAAATTATCATTGCTTGAAGCACAAAGACTCGAGGCATACTGGAGTGAAGGAATGCTTCAAGTAATGATAACTTTTGCTCCTCTTTTGAGCTTAAAGTACCTGAAAATGTACCGAAATAGATCAATGATACAAGAATGATACTTTAGAGTTGTTAACGTATTAAAGTGCAATTAAAACCTAGATGAACCCTAAAGTGATAACAATTAAATACTGTTAAGATGCATTGTACGACTCTCATCAGGAGCTATTATGATTTGTGCTTGTACTACAAAGGTCGCAAGGTGGAGGAAATGGTGATTATCCTCATCTATATTAATGATATGCTATTGGTTGGTAGTAGCAAGGAGAGGATAGAAAGGTTGAAGTCTCAACTCAGTTCGGAGTTTGAGATAAATGATCTTGGTCATGCTCAAAAGATCCTTGAGATGAGTATAATCCGGGAAAGGGAGAGAAATAGGTTGAAGGTTTCTCAGACTTCTTACATAGAAAAGATGATGTCTAAATTCTCTATGGAAGATAGTAAACCAGTAAAAATTCCCCTTACTGGTCATTTCAAGTCTCCAGCGATCAATATCCTAGTTCGGATGAGGAGAAGAAGGAAATGGAAAAGGTCCTTTACTCTAGTGCAGTTGGATCATTCATGTTCACCATAGTAAGCACTAGACCCGATAGTTCTCATGCCATTAGTGTTCTCAGTAGGTTTATGAGTAATCCCGAAAAGAACATTGGCTTGGGATTAAGTGGTTGCTGAGGTATTTGAAGGGAAGCTCAGATGTGGGGCTTGTTTACGAGAAGAGGGGTAAGTTCATATGGTTAGAAGGTTATGCGGATTCAGACTATGAAGCAGACCGGGATAAGAGAAGATAGATTAGCTCATACTTCTTCAACTTAAACGGATGTTGTATAAGTTAGAAGGCTCAGTTACAGCCGATGGTAGCACTTTTAACAACCGAAGTAGAGTATATAGTAGCAACGGAAGCTATTAAGGAGGCTATGTGGTGTAAAGGGTTGTTAGAAGAGTTGAAGGTCCTAAAAGAGCATGTGGTGGTGTATTCGGATAGCCAAAGTGCGTTGCATTTGTGTAAGAATCCGATGTTCCATGAAATGACTAAGCATATGGATGTTCGGTATCATTTCATTCAAGAAAAGGTTACGGAAGGAAGCATTCATGTGGACAAAGTGGCAAAGAAAGAAAATCCTGCAAATTTAGGCACTAAAGTTCTAACTCTAAGCAAGTTCAATCATTGCCTGAACTTCTTGGAATTGGAATCGGATGATGTGGTGACTTATGTTGAGTTTGGATCATGAGTTCTCTGCACAATTGGTTCGGGTTTAATTTCTTAGACAAAAGTAGAGTTTGTTGGGCTTTTGTCTAAGAATTAAATATTGAATATTTCAGCTTCAGCAGCATTTGGCACCTAGGCGCAAGCTTTGCGCGCCTAGGCACGGACCTCTGTGCCTAGGCACAAGCTTTGCATGCCTAAGCGCGGACCTCTGTGCCTAGGAGTAACCAGCTGCACCGCGCCTGCCCGCATGTGTGGAAGTTTAACCTTATGGAGCGCGCCTAGGCGCAAGCTTTGCGCACATAGGCACAGACCTTTGTGCCTAGGCGCGAGTTTTGCGAGCCTAGGCACAAACGCCTAGGCACAAAGTCTGCCTGAAACCAGATTTTGGGCTCTTTCAACTGGTGTGTTGTTTTTGGTTTAAATGCACAGGTTCACTTAGACCACTTAGAGGGCCATGATTGTTTGGTTCTCAATATTTAAAGGTTGAGATTGGTTTCAAGTTGGTTATGGTAGTTATTGCTCTATATAAAGGGTTATCTAGGAGCAATAACTAACAACAACAAGAAGAAGGAATATCAAATGCACAAGTGTTCTTCTCATTCCAAGATTAGTTGGTGTTTAGAGAGAAAGGCTCTCAAATCTTCAAAGGTTTTTCTAGTGAGAAAGTATAAGAAAGATTGGGGTTTTAGTGCTTTGTAAATGGGATTTTCTTGGGGAAAATTCCAAGGAAACACTTGTTAGCTGGCCAACAAGGATGCCCAAAGTCCTACAATTTTTGCTTTACTATTTCAAAGGGAAAGATCTTTGCAAGACTATTAACATGGATGAAGTTGTCGCCTATGATGTGATTGAAGCTTGTGGTGTCTTTCTTCTTTGTAACGATCCGATTGGATACTTCGCTTTGGTGATATTTTCATATATGTCAATTCGTTCGCGGTTCATAGTGAAATCGATTATTGGAATGAGGGCATTACTTGAACCTTGAGGACAACATTTATTTGATGGGCATAGGAATGATACAAATAGAAGTGGAATTAGAGAGTATGTTAATAGAACCGAGGATTAGTTAGTTTGTTAGAAGTTGGTAAATTAGTTAGTTAGTTAAGATTGGTGGTTGGTTAATCTTTGTAATCATTTCTTAGCCTATATAACACATTGTACATGGATTCTGGTTCTCTCAATTTTGAGAAGAAATTTTAGACTTAAGTTAAGCTCATCTTAACTTTTCAATTGTTTTTGGATGGACATGATTTTTTCACCAAATAAAAACAATGTCATATCATCTTTTAAGAATTCAATAAAATATATTGTTGACATGGTATTATTTTATTTAGTGTCAAAATCTTGTTTATCCAAAAATAATTGAAGGGTTAAGATGAGCTTAACTTGATTATAGAGTTCCTCTCAAAATTGAGAGAACTGAAATCTTATTGTACACTTATTTGTAAAATTAACGAAGAATAAAAAAACCTTTTAGCTTGTAATTTCTTTATTTTCTCCCGATTTTTATTAACAGTTTGGTTTTGTCACTGACCATTAATTAGTGTCAATTAACTTCATCTTCTATACAATTCATCATCAAATTCGTCTTCATCTTATCTACCACTGAGAATCAGGATCCCACCTAAATATTGTCACTAACGTATAATCTCATCATTCACCTAATGCTTACATCACAAATTGATCTTCTTTAAGGTAGAACCAGTAACGGTACTACTATCCTCATCTTTCCTTCAACACTAAAAATTTCTTTTAGTGATTGAGAATTGAGATGAAAAATTAAAATTGCTTTTAATTGTGAAATTTTTTAATTTTACTTAACATTTTCTTTAAGAATATGTATATTTTTAACTTTAGCTCGGAAAACACTTCTCTTTCTTTTAAGAATTTGTAAATTCTTATATGCTTTCTTGCATCTACTCTGGCTTGTGCTCTGTGCTTAGGTTTTTTTTTTTTTTTTTTTTTTTCTGCATTGCTGACATCTACTAGACATTTCCTCGAACACCTCAATTACAACTCCACTATTTGTATAGAAGTGCGTAAAAATAATTCCTTCCGTAGATCATTTTCTCATTTTGATTTGAAGTTCACATATTGGCTAGTGGAATTAATTTTTGTTGCATTAGCTAGTAGGGCAACTGCTAATTAAGTATTTTATTTTCCATAGGATCTGCATCAATTTTTTTTTTTTTCCAGAAGAAAATTAGTGGAAATACCTTCAACTATTTAATTCTAGCTGACAACATTTCTTACACGAGTTAAATGATGATTGTCCTTTTTTCTTTATTCTTTAACAAAGCAAAAAGGTTCAAGTCATGCTACCTAGTGACTGTAGCCTTTTAAAAGTAGTATAATTTTCAATCCAAAAATTGTGTTCATCAAAGCATGTATTCTTCTTATCTGTGAGAACACTCTTAGACCCTTTAATCACTAGGAAGTGTTGGAAAAAGTATACAACATTAACCATTAATCATGTATTATAATTTCAATCAAAATTCATAAATTAAATATAATAATCATTAAATTTCGTGAAAAAAAACAAAAAAACAAAATAATAAATCAAGAACATATGAATTTATATGAAAAATTCTTTAGTGTAGATGAAAAAAATCACACAACAAAAATAACTCAATTATGTAAATACTCATTACAAAGTTTATATCTCAAGCTTATACCCAAACTTCAGACCCACAATAATTTAATAACAACACAAATTACTTCTAGGAAAAAACTACTGTTGAACTATTAACAGTTGAAATATGAAAAATCTACACTTCACCAAAATCAAACATTATAGTAGGAACTGTATACCTATGTAGCTTAATTCTCTGTGATCAAAAATTCTAAATAACATTTTAAAAAAAAGTCTCCAAATTAATATAACCTTTTCTCACTGTAGCTCTTTACGGTTACAATTGAAAATTTTATATTTTTCTTTTGTTGCACTGCCTCTGATCTATAGCTCATGCCATTTATGCAGTCACTGATTTGAAGAGAAATCCTATTCTAATTGGAATTCGATTCTGTGTCCTATAATATGTAAACTAGCATCCACATTTGTTCTTCTAATTCTGTTAGAAAACAAGCTTCTTTTACTAACCACGTGGCCCGCTAGTATCCAAAACAAATTAATGATGCTACAAACTTTTTATTTCCTTTTCTTTATTTCCTTCTTTTCTTTTTAAGCCGCATGGAAGATGGGTTGGACTATGGCCCCAAGCTCATCAATCCCCCCCTTTAGCCCATTAGAGAAAGAATTACCATATAATTTATTTAGAGTTCATTCTAGTCATCGTCAAAAAAAGTTTAAGCTTTTCACTGGGAACAATTTTTGTCATCATGTCTATAACATTTTTATTTGTATGAATCTTTTTCAGTTTCATTAAATGTTTTTTAATCACTTCACATATCCAATGGTATCTCACCTCAGTGTGTTTCGTACATGAATGATACATGGTATTTTTGCTTAGATCTATAGCACTCTGATTGTTACAAAAAACCACATACTTTTATTGCTTCAAACTCAATTCTTGAAAAAATCTCTTCATCCAAAGCCTCTATTTCCTTGCTTCGTTTACTCTAGTACTCAACCTCAGTAGTTGATAAGGCAACACACTTTTACAGTCTTGACTGCAATGAAACTGCTCTCCCTAAAAAAGTGAACAAAAACCTTGATGTAGACTTTCTGACATCAAGATCGTCTATCATATCTGACTCTGTATAAACCTCAAGAACTAGTTTTGAAATTCCAAAACTCAAACACAACTTGGAGGTACCTTTGAGATATCTTAAGATCCACTTTATGGATTCCCAATGATTTTTTACTTGGATTAGACAAAAACCTGCTAACCAGGCCAACAACATGAGCATTGTCTGGTCGTGTGAAAACCATAGCATACATCAAGCTACCGACTGCAAAGAAGTAAGGAATTGTTGAAATTTTTTCCTTTTTTCTTCTTTTGTTGATGGACACGATTTTTTACTCAACTTAAAGTGGTTGGCAAGAGGAGTACTGACTAATTTTGAATGCTTGATGTTGAACTTTTCAAGTACTCATTTTACATACCTTTCTTGTGATAACCAAAACTTTCTGGCTTTTCTATCATGAATAATCTGCATTCCTAAAATCTTTCTCGTTGGTCCCAAGTCATTCATGTCAAAGGACTTGAACAAATCCTCTTTCAACTTGCCAATCATTTTAGCATCTTGTCCCACAATTAACATATCATCAATATACAACAGAACGATAGTAAATTCACCATAAGGGAATTTATTAACATATACATAAGGGTTTTTAGCTATCCTCTAGTAGCTATGATCCACCATGAATGAATCAAACTTCTTGTACCACTGTCTTGGAGCCTATTTTAATATATACAAACTCTTTTTCAGCCTGCAAATCATGTTTTATTTCCTTTTCACTTCAAAACCTTCTGGTTGAATCATATAAATCTCCTCATGCAAATCACCATGAAAAAACACCAACTTCATATCTAACTACTTAAGCTAATGATTCAAACTAGCTGCCAAACCAAGTATAACTTAGATAGAACTTATTGATAGGTGCTTAAATATTCATATTTAAGCCCCTTTATTTACATTTGTTAAGTCCTTAGTTATGTTAATTTAGTCCATTTTATTTCATTTCTGTGTTTCACATGTTTTTATAGGGTCTTGAATAAAAAAAAAAGCATTTTTAGCACCTAAAGGAAGAAATCTGGAAATTCTGGAGCAGTTGCTGGCTAAAGTGCGATCGAGCGCACTATTGGGTGCGATCGAGCGCATAAGTGCTCGTGCGCACGCAAGAAGGATCGAGCGCAGCCTTGCGATCGAGTGCACAACGCATGCGATTGAGCGCACATGTACGGGAGTGAACAGTAAAAACAGCAGAACCTGTTTTGGAAATAAGGGTTAGGACCCTGTTTTGGAAATTAGGGTTTCAAGGTGTCCTTAGAACCCTATAAATAGACTTGTAAAGCACATAAACAATATCTTCCCTGTTAGTTTTAGTTTTTGTTCAGGGAGGCCGAAGGCCGGACGAGCCCGGAGGAGAGATTATGGAGACAAATTGATGACTCTTCTCCATAGTGTTTTCGGGTTTCTTCTTTCCTTTGTATTTTACTTTATGATGTTGATTAGCATCACAACTATGTTTAACTAATTTCCTAGTAGGGCTTGGTTGAAGCCCTAATTATGTTTATTCAATAATTCAATATTGGCACCTTTGCAATATTTGTGTTGTGATGCTTAACTTGATTAATGCATGTTTTTATTTAAATTCCTAATATGTGTTTGTCTGATCAATGTATGCATGTGGTATGGATTAGTTAGTTGATTTAATTTGGATGACCGAGTCCTGGGTTCAACAATAGTAACAAAAGAAATCCACACTGGATTCTTGGGTTAATCAACATGGAAAACCTGGAGTAGATACCATGCCCTAAGTCTCGTGTGGTTGTCGATTTCCACAAATCCTGTACTCTCTTAAGGAACAACTCAGTATACACCATGCTGAATCCCTTAAGAAAGAAAAGAGTTAGAGTAGATACCATGCCTAACTCATTGCTTAGGTAGATCAATAGCCTAAGGATTAGATACCATGCCCTTAGGTTGACAAACATTAAGTATTCATAGCATGAATAAAGCATTGGCATACTGTTTTGTTGTGATAGCATGATTAGTGGTGGATATCAAGTCTCTATGCCTTTATCTTTATTATTTTAAACTCAATATTTATTTTCTCTTATTTTTATTTCATTATTGTGAAAATAATTCTAAATCGAACTTTACCAATCCCTGTGGAGATGATCTCGCATTTGCACACTATGCTATTATTGACCTTGTGCACTTGCAAGTAAAACTGTACAATTATTTGCTTATTTATTTAGGTAAATAAACGCACAACACTTATCTTTACCACTAGAGAGTAAATTTCATCGAAGTCTATTCCATTCTTATGACTAAAACCTTTTACCACCAATTGAACCTTATACTTCACCAGCTTTTCACCATCTTTCTTCAGCTTGAACACCCATATTTTACTCAGTGCTTTTCTGCCTTTAGGAAGATTAACCAATTCATAAGCATTGTTCTTTTCCAAACCCATCTCTTCCCTCATGCTTTCATCCAACACTTTTTTTTTTTTTGCATATGACTGCACTTCTTAGAGGCTCTCTGGCTTCCCCTTATCAGTAAACAATACATACTCAGAACTAGGGTACCTAGTTGACGGTTGATGCTCTCTGGTAGACCTTCTCACCTGAGGCTTTATAATCTATGATGTAAGGAGATGCTCCCCTTACTCAATATGCTATGTATCATACATAGCATCATCACAAATATTGTTGGCTCCTCATTACCTATATGTCCTTCACGTATCTCTCATTCATCTATAGCACTGTCTGAAGGAGTAAGATCTAGCATAAAGTCTTCAACTTTTCCTATACAATACTATGCCTTCTCACTCTTCTCAATGTCAGCCAAAATTTTATTTTCATTGAATACAACATCTCTACTTCTGATAATCTCTTTCTTTTCTAGATCCCATAACTTGTAACCAAACTCAGCATCTCCATAACCAATAAACACACAAGCAACAACTTTGTCATCAAGTTTTGATCTCTTTCCCTTGAGTACGTGTGCAAAAGCTTTGCAACAAAACACCTTCAAGTGAGGAAACATGTTTTTCTGTCCAAACTTTTTCTGGAAAGTTAAAACCCAAATGAGCAGATGAAGATCTTTTAATCAGGTAGTAAGCTGTACAAACGACTTCACCCCAAAATAACTTAGACAGCTTAGCCATTTTGAGCATGCATCTAACTCTTTCCAAAATGGTACAGTTTATTCTTTCAACCATGCCATTATATTGTGGGCTACCAGGATCTGTCATCTCATGCTTGATGCCAAACTGTGAACAATAATCTGTAAACTTATTGGAGGTATACTCTCTACCATTGTCAGTACGGAGACACTTCAACCGATTTCTTATCTCTCTCTTCACCAAAACATAAAACTTCTGAAAATACAAAAATATTTGGTTTTTGTTCTTCAACAAATAAACCTACACCTTTCATGAAACATGATCAATAAAAGTAACAAAATATCTATTGCCACCTAAAAAGTTTACTTCAACGGGACCACATACATCAGAATATATCAATTCTAATTTCTTTTGTTTCTTTTACATGACTTACTAAAATAAATTCTATGATGCTTACCAAATAAACAATAATCACGTAGGTTCAAATATATACCTTTGGAGAAAGGACTGAACGAATTTCTAGCCAAAATCTATAACATTTTCTCATTTATATATGCTAACCTCTTGTACCACAAGTTTGGAGAAACATCATCTTCAACTGCATTAAGCTCATTACCAAACACTTTCACATGTGTCTTGCACAAGGTGCAACACATATTTTTTTTAGCAAACACCAATGATCCCTTGGTCAATTTCCACCTTCCATTACTGAAGTAGTGCTCATACCCTTCTTCATCTAGGACATGGGTAAAAATTAGATTGAGATGCAATTCAAGAACTTGTCGCACATTTTTCAAAGTGCACCCTACATCTGTCAGTATGTGCATATCACCAATCCCCACAATTGGAGCAAAACTTAAGTTTCTCATCTTCACAATACCAAAGTCTTTTGCTCTATATATTGTAAAGAAATCCCGATGTTGAATACATTGGTAAGAAGCTGCTGAGTCAACCACCCTATCAATATCATAATCTACAACATGATTGCACTCCTCAAACTCACAAGAAAGTAACACAACTTTTTTGTCATCTGAAACAACTGTTGCATTCTTGTCATTAATCTTCTTTTGATTCTTCCCATCTTGTTGCTTTTGTTTCCATACCCAACAATTTCTCTTTATATGATCCAATTTATTGCAGTGATAACATTTCACCTTATCTTTAGACTTTGAGCTATCTTTGGATTTATCATGACCTTTAGAACCTTTACTCTTACTTCTACTCATGTTCTTTGTGACAAGACCTTGACCATTAACTATACCCAAATCCTCTCGTTGAAAATATTGTCTTTCACCATAGACAAACTGAACACACCATTTAGATCAGAGTTACTAAGTGACACTACCAAATTCTTCTAGCTATCAGGCAAAGTACCCAAAAGAAACAATGCATATAACTCATCATCTAACACTATTTTCACTGTAGACAACTGGTTTACAAGATCTTGAAAATTATTCAAGTGTTTAGCAATGTAGTGTTTATCCCTATACTTCAAATTCACAAGCTTCCTTACCATAAAAGCTTTGTTATGAACTATCTTTCTTTCATAAAAGTGTCTCTAATTTATCCCAAAGATATTTGACATTTGTCTATTTAGCCACATGATGAAACACACTGAGATCCACCCACTGTCTAATGGCACCAACTATCTTCTTGTTCATTCTTTCCCATTCTTTATCGGTCTTACCCTCTGGCTTGGCTACATCACCCTCAACAGGATCATATAGATCTTTGCAATAGAGATAATTTTTCATTTTCGGTTTCTATACCGAATAATTAAAAGCTGTCAACAAAATCATAGTACTAGATTTTTCATCAATGTTGACCAACACAAACAACCAAAGCTCTGATACCACTTGTTGGGAAAAATACACACCGTCAACAATTTATCAAGTACCATAATTCCAACCAAAGTTCATAGATTAAATATAATAACCACCAAGCTCCATGTTGGAAATAAAATAACAAGCAATAAATCAAGAACACAAAAGTTTACATGGAAAAACCTTTAGTGCAGAGGGAAAAAACCACAAGGAAAAAATAACTTCACTATGTAAATACTGATTACAAAGTTTATATTTCAACTTTATGCCTAAACTTGAGACCTAAAATAGTTTGGTAACAATACAAATTACCTCTAAGAAAAACTATTGTTGTACTACCAACCATTGAAATCTGAGAAGTCTTTGCATTTCACCAAAATCAAACACTGTAGTAGGAAATGCAAACCTCGAGTAGCTTGATTCTCTGTAATAAAATACTCTGACTAACACCCTAGAGAAAAATCCCAAATTATTATAATATTTTTCTCACTATAGCTCTCTATGATTACAGTTGAAAAATTATATTTTTCTTTTGTTGCACTGCCTCTAATTTGTAACTCATGCCATTTATATAGCCATTGATTTGAAGAGAAATCCTATTCTAATAGGAATTGGATTTTGTTTTCAATATGTAAACTAGCTGCCGCACTTGTTCTACTAATTCTATTAGAAAATAAGTTTCTTTTACTAACCACGTGGCCCACTAGTATCCAAAAAAAATTAATGATGTTGCAAGGCTTTTATTTTCTTCTTTCTTTCTAAGCCTCATAGACCATGGGTTGGACTACGGCCACAAGCACATCCGGGAGTTGTCATTGTGATTGGGCGATATCTTCTCTTATGACTTGATGAATCTTAAGGATAATAGTACAAAAATATATAGAGTTATCACTTATTGATGTGCTATAGTGGTAAAGGCATTGGCTTGTGAGAGACCCAAATTCGAGCCATGATGGTAACAAAATTGATATAATTTCGATAGAGTTGCCACAAAGTGATGGTGCCAAGGTTTTTGGATAATCTCGGGTTCCTCCCCATTAATGGATTCAATATATACTAGATCTTTGGCAGGTTTGGGGTCAAGTTATGGCTCAACTCACCGTGATGGAGCAGTATGATCCATATTGTCTAAGCTTCTCATGACATTGGTTCCCAATGGATAGGGACTTTCATGATCACTTCCAAATAGGGTTGTCACACTAGTTACCCCTCCAATTTTTTGTTTAGAAAAAAAATGTAGAGTGGCATTTTTTTCTTACAAATATAGGAAAATATGAGACAACATTGGTTGTATTTGTGATCAACATCGAAATTTAAGAATAACTAAATGAAATTTGAAGTAGTTCCAAATTTAGCAGCTTTAGCAGTTTAGTTATTGTTGTTCCATTTCCATATGTAACTATAGTGAAGTCAATTTCAAACTGTGGGATTCTTGTTGGGTAAGGGAGATTAAGGTCTTAGCTTTGACGAATGGGAAACTTCAATATAATCTTTATAAATGTTTTGAATCATCATACAAGTCAGACTATCGAGTCTTAGTTCATATGTATGACGCACAATATCCAATTTGGTTTTCTAATTGTTTAAGTTGGTCCATGTTACACACTACGTGAATTCATTAATTATGTTCTTCAATGTCGACCCAATCAAATACTAAACTTTAGCACACATACTAAGCAGCCTATTCTCTACGGATAGATGCATTTGGACAAACAGATCTGACATGTTCGTAGACTGCTATCTCTTCCAAGTAGTTAACTTCATAAATGGACCAATGGAAAATTTTTTAGTACACATTATAACAAAGTCTTCAAGTCAACATCCAAAAATTCTTGTGTTCATTAATTAACACTCCCTTGAATGATCTTCCTACGTTCTGCTAGAAGTTTCACTATAATCAACCTCTTAAATCTCTCATTACAATGTCCAATCAATATATAAAGAGTATTTATAAGAAACTTAAGATGCCCTAATTAGGGATTCCACCCTGTTGTAAAACCACAGCTATTCATGGGCCCAAGCCCAAACTGTCAAGCAAAAAACCAGACCCAGAACGTGTACCGAGCTTGGAAGTATGCACCAACTCTAACAATCTCTCACTTGGTAAATACATCACACATATGGCACACTTCCCAAAACTCTATTTTTTTTAATCCCATCTCAGTAGCACACCATTCAAACTTCTCCAAACTCAAAGAAGATAATACCTTGAGTGTCACATTTCATCTTCACTGTTTATTGTTTAAACCCAAGCTCAGAACATACACTTTGTCTCTTGCTCATCCAACTCACCGCCCCACCAAACAGATTGAATATATATCTGCTTGTAGACCTCCTGTTGTCAATATCTCATCCCCAATCAGCATCAAATGATCCTAAAATATAAGGATTCTTTTCACCTCTCAGATCTCCATAATACAATATAAACTCTGACATGTCACAAAGATATCTAAGAATTTTCTTGATTGTAGTCTAATGCTCTTTCCCAAGTGTAGATCGGGGTTCTAACCCAAGAGTGGGGTGAATTGGGTTTTTAAATTTTTTTGCTAACTACTTGAAAGTTTATAAAAACATTTAAATGCACAAGTATACAAACAAGTAATGTGCTTTAAGTAAAAGAGTTTAAGGAAGAGAAAGTGTAAACTTAGTTTATAGTGGTTCGACAATATCGAATTTCTTCCGACCCTACGTCAACTCTCTTCAAGGAACTTCCTTGAAGTAATCCACTAAAACTTTTAGTTGTACAACTTCATGGGTGTTGTACAAACCTTACAACCAATCCCTTCCTCACGGAAGCTTATAAAGAGGTGTTTAATTCTAAACACTCTAAGAGTTATTACAACTCTTTTCCCTTTACAATAAATGAGATTTGCTGTAAAGTAAATGATAGAGAGATAGCAATGAATGCTTTTACAAATGAAAAATATCTCTTTTTCAAGAATAAGCTTGAAGAATAGCTCAATAATAAATTTTTAAAAGCTTTTAAGAATTAATTAGCAAACTTGTGAATTGAATATGTTCTCTTCTTGTTTTAAATGCTCATTGAAGTGGGTTTATATAGTCTTGAATCAATATGGCTGTTAGACACTGACTCGGTAGGTTTAGTGCATTAAATGCTTGAGTTTCGCGTCTCAAATGGTCATATTTTTGAATTACCGGTCGACTGGGTTTTTGTACCAGTTGACTGGGTCAAGTGAGAAATCTCACTTTTAGGCTGTAAGAGAGTACCAATCGACTAGGTCCTAAGCACCAATCAACTAGTAACTTACTGTCTGAGTTGCCAGTCGAATGGGAACCTTCTGTCCCATACCCCAGTCGACTGGTATATCCATTCAACCCAGTTTTTCAAGTTTCAAAACTGTTTTTGACTTGGAAACATTTGTAATAAAGTTTTTTCAAAATCCTTTTGTAAAAAGAGCCATATGACAAGCTAAGTATTTGAACATGAGAGATTTACATATGTTTGCAATACCTTAATGCCTATTCTATATCTTTTGTCTTGTCTTGGCGTCTGAAACTGGTTGAGTTCTTGCATCTTGTTTCTTTGTTGAAAGCTTTTACCACTTAAAAACTTAGATAAAACTGTTAGTATAATTAAAGTAGTGTTTTATCATTATTAAAATCATATAAGGGTCAACAATCTCCCCCTTTTTGATGATGACAAAACTAATGAGAGAAAACAGTTTTAAAAACTAAGTGTTTGGTTTTTAGAAAAAATTGGGCAGAGTTTCCTCTATTTTTCGGATAAAACCAACCGGTTAAGTAGTTCAAACATAGTTTATAATTAACCTAACCAAGCAAAGTAAGACAAAGTTATATTCATCAATGTTTTCGGAGTAATGCTCCCTTTAAATCTATCTTCTATTATAAGTTTACATTGATTTTTCTCATTTTTCTAACTCGTTTGATAACCGTAGAAAATGGGGTGTAAACCTAAAAAATAAGCAAGATAAACATTACAGCTATGAAGATAAGGTAAACACAGACTTATCAATAAAAAAATAAGCATGTTTCAGAATTCGAAAGACTTCCCGAGAAGAGTCAGAAGTTTTTACACTCATATCAACAATTAAGGCATATAGGTGAGCATGAATATGATAAGTCAAGCAACTATATAGCATAAAAGTGATATATATATATATATATATATATATATATATATATATATATATATATATGCTAAAGGCATAAATCAAAGCAATAATGTATATACATCCATCTAATGTTAGCTTATAAAAAGCTTATCTAAGTGCAAAATGTGAAAGAAAAACAGAATTTTCGTGCTATAACTATCTAAGAGCTATATATACATGGAAAAACAAAAGCTGAGCAAGTGAGGGATTCAGAGCCATCTCAAATAAGATCTTGAAGCTTAACCAAAGATCCCTCTGTGTGCTCTCGGTGCAGCTCGAAATCATCACGAAGTGTGCGGAGGTCACGTAGCATGAAATCAACAGAAGAGCTCAAGCTCTGGAACCCGGAATACATGGATAGTTAGAGACTTGAAATATCCTATAGTAGATCATTGAACCCAGCCTGACCAGTACTATAACAACCACGCTATGGTGCTCAGTCATCAGTATCCATAACAGTGGGAGAAGCTGCATCACCAGGAACCTCGTCCTCCTCCTCACTGCTGTCACCCTATCCACTCCTTATGTTCTTCTCGGCCTTGGAGTAGATCAATCCATCGTGGATTGTGCACTCTATCTGCTTCAGAGAAGAGACATTGATGATGTCCTTGGGGCCGATGTCTTGAGCCTTAGAGGTAAGAAAGGGGACCCGAAAATGCTAGAGGATAAGGGTGATGAGCATCCCATAGGGAAGGTACCCGAAGTCACTAGCTTCTCCATTTATCATGTTGGCGAATAGTAGGGGGTAGATATTGAAGTGGTGTCCAGTTTTGAGACACCAAATCAATACTACGTCTATCTTCGAGAGATAGCCCCGATTCCTAAGTTGTGGATGGATGGTCCAACTTATAATAAGGCTGAACAGCTGTGAATCAAGGGGTATGTCACTACATGTGTGAAATGTAATGGGCCGAAAAATGTAGTTAGGGTCTCCTCTAATGATCTGGCATGCCTCCTCATAATCGAAGTTGTCCGACCATCCGTCCAGAATTTATTGGATCCCTCCCACTAGGATCCTCAAAATACTCACCAAGAGGTCAATGTTCACCTCAAACTCCATACCCATCACACTAGTTCTAAAACGAAGAGCCAGTGGACTAGGTTTCACCAAGTTCACATAGCATTGGTGAATCAGGCATGGGTTGTATTTTTGGTGAACCTTGACAAGTGGTATCAAGTGCACTGCCTCGAAAAGAGGTAAAATGTCAAAATTTTCATGACAAATAGAATCAAAATCAACGAATCTACCCGTCATTATTTTTTTTTTGTGCTAAATAACAGAATTATACCTTTCTTTGGTGGCTGGACTTTAGAAGAGTAAGTCGTCAAGCTCAGTCCTTGCTTTTTTGCTCGAGGAACCTGCCAAACCCTTTCTTTTGGCATTCAGTGACGTGGATTTCTTAGGTCATGGCCTTGTAGGTGCGTGAGGTCCTCCAATGGTGGTATTGATCTTGATTCTCTCAGACATTTGGAAAAAAATGTGTTTTTAGGGAGATTTGAGAGATTTTTGGGAACAATAAAATTTTCAACCGTGGAAAGTTGAAATTAAGGTTATGGGGGATGAAATTAAGGATTTTATGGAGTGGTTTTGTGAGATTATGGATAGAAATCAAAGATTTTCTAGAGGGAGAAAGCTTAAAGGTTTTGAAAATAGTGTGAAATTTATGAAAAACTGAAGTGATTATTTATAGAATCGCAATACTAGTCAACTGGGTTAGGGCACCAGTCGATTGGGTCTTTAAAAAATTGAGAATTTTGTCATACCAATCGACTGGGTCGGGATACCAATCGACTGGGTAAATTGATAGAGATATACCAGTCGACTGGTATATCTCTATCAAGGTCACCCATACCAGTCGACTAGGTAGGTTACTAGAATTTCAAATTTTGGCTCCAAACAAAGTCTTGTGCTACTAGTCGAGTGGGTACTTGGACTAGTCGACTGGTTGATTTGGCAGTGAATTACCAGTCGACTGAAGTCATCTTACCAATCATATGGACCCTTTTAGAAACCTAAAAAAAAAACTCTAGTTTAGAGTTTTAGCATGAATTTTGTTTATTTATGCCATCTTGAGTGAGAGAAATATTAAATAAGGTTTAATATTCATTCACTAGATGTCAAATATGCACATGATGAATGTTGATGCAATCAAACATACAGTTTATCATAGTCTATTAAGCCCATCAATAGTTTAGTCTTACAAAAACTAACTTCACTTAAGGGGTTTGTAATAATATCAGCTATTTGATCTTCTGAATGAATGAATTCTAGTCTTATATCACCCTTTTGAGCATGGACTCTTTATGAAATGATATCTAATTTCTATGTATTTGGTTCTAGAATGCTGAATAGGGTTTTTAGTTAAGTTGATAGCACTGGTGTTATCACAATGAATTAGAATATCTTTAAAGTTCACGTCATAGTCTTTTAGTTTTTGTTTCATCCACAACACTTGTGCATAACAACTTCCAGCTGCTACATATTCTGCCTTGGCGGTTGATAGCGCAATCGAGTTTTGTTTCTTGAAAAACCAAGATGTTAGCATTGCACCTAAGAATTGGAATGTTCCACTAGTGCTTTTTTTATCTAGTCTACACCCCGCAAAATCAGTATATGAATACTTTAAAAGCTCAAAAGATGAAGCTCTAGAGTACCATAATCCTAGGTTTTGAGTCCCTTGTAGATATCTAAGGATTATTTTTACTGCAATCACATGTGATTCCTTAGGATTAGCTTGAAATCTTGCACACATACGTACACTGAACATTATATCAAGTCTACTTGCAGTTAAATAAAGTAAATTCCTATCATTCTTCTATAAGTTTTAGTGTCTAAACACTTACCTTCTTCATCAAGGTCAAGTTTTGTAGAAGTGCTCATAAAAGTGCCAAGTGACTTTGAGCTTTCCATCCCAAACCCCTTTAAAAGGTCCTTGGTGTATTTTGATTGATTGATGAAGATGCCTCCTTTCAATTGTTTGATTTGAAGTCCAAGAAAGTATGTAAGTTCTCCTATCATAATCATTTCAAATTCACCTTGCATGCATTTAGCAAATTCTTGACACATAGACTCATTAGTAGCCCCAAATATGATATCATCAACATATATTTGAACTAATAGTGTGTCATTTTTGTGAAAAAGGGTTGTGTCTATTTTTCCTCTTGTAAAATTATTTTCAAGAAAAAACTTACTTAGTCTTTCATACCATGCTCTTGGAGCTTGCTTCAACCTATATAGAGCTTTAGAAAGCTTATAGATATGTTTTGGAAGACTAGGATTTTCAAATCCAAGAGGTTGCTCAACATACACCTCTTCTTCTATAAAGCCATTTAAAAAGGCACTTTTTACATCCATTTGAAATAACTTAAACTTGTTAAAGCACACAAAGGCTAATAACATTCGAATAACTTCTAATCTAGCTACGGGAGCATATGTCTCATCAAAATCTATTCATTCTTTTTGATTATATCCCTTAACAATTAGTCTAGCCTTGTTCCTAGTTACTATTCCATTTTCATCCATCTTATTTCTAAATACCCATTTAGTTCCTATTATAGTATGAATCTTTGGTCTAGGAACTAGATTCTATACATTGTTTCTTTCAAATTGATTTATTTCTTCTTGCATAGCATTTATCCAATCAACATCCTTCTCGACTTCTACAAACATCTTAGGTTCTATTTGAGATAAATAGGCTACACAATTGCAAATATTTCTAATACAGGAATGTTGTGCGATAATATACCTAAATAAATAGGTGAATAATCGCACTTGTTTTACTTGCAAGTGCACAAGGTCAACAGTGTAGTATAGTGTGCGAATGCAAGATCATCTCCACAGGGATTGGTAAAGTTCAATTTAGAATTATATTCGCAATATAAAAAGATAGAAATAATAAAAGCGTTGAGAAATAATAAAGATAAAATACTAAGGATAAAGGCGTAGGGACTTGATATCCACCACTAATTATGCTACCACAATATAACAGTATGCCAATGCTTTATTCATGCCATGTATACCTACTGGTTGCCAACCTAAAGGCATGGTATCTACTCCTTAAGCTATTGATTTCCCTAAGCAACGAGTTAGGCATGGTATCTACTCTAACTCTTTTCTTCCTTAAGGGATTCAGCATGGTATCTGCTTGAGTTGTTCCTTAAGAAAACATAAGTACTATGGAAATCGACAACCATATGAGACCTAGGGCATGGTATCTACTCCCGGTTTCCCATGTTGATTAACCCGGGTATCCGGATAAGATATCCCTTGTTACTAATGTTAGACCCAGGACTCGGTCATCCAAATTGATCTAACTAACAAGTCCATACTACATGCACATATTGATCAGACATATACATATGAGGAATTTAAATAAAAACAGGTATTAATCAAGTTTAAGCAACACAACATAAATATCGCAAGGCACCAATACTAAATTTATTGAGTAAACATAATCAGGGCTTCAAACAAGCCCTACTAAGAATTTAATTACACATAATAAAATAAAAAGGAAAGAAGAAACCCGAGAGAAGAATCGTCAATTCTGCTCAACGGTCTCCTTCTCCAAGCTAAAGCAAAAGATAAAAGAATGGATCTAAGAAGTGATCCCCCCCAAGAGGTGATGCCTTTTGTGTGTGATTTACAAGTGTATTTATAGGTCTTTGAGAAGTCCTAATCGGCTCATGAGTTCCTAAACTTTCCTAAAACGCAAAACTCCTTTATTTCCAAAATAGGGTTATTTCCAAAACAGGGTTCTGCAGTTTACTGTTCACGCCCGTACATTTGCACTCGATCGCATGTGTCCTTGCGCTCGATCGCAGTGTGCGCTCGATCCTACAAGTGTGCGCTCGATCGCATTGCATGTGCGCTCGATCGCACTTTGTCCAGAAAGTGCTCCAGGGCTTCTAGATTTCTTCCTTAAAGTGCCAGAAATGCTTCTTTTTCTCAAAGACCCTATAAAAACGTGTAAAACACAAAAGTGAAGTAAAATAGACTAAAAAATATAGATAAAGAACTTAACAAATGTAAATTATGGGGCTTAAATATGAATATTTAAGCTCCTATCACACCCCCAAACTTACATATTGCTAGTCCCTTAGCAATACAAAACCAAAAACTAAATGAAAAACAAAGATGCAAAGATAAACCCAATGCTCATGGTGTCCAACAAAAGTTTAGGTTTCACACAAAACTATGATGCGCATTCATGAGCAAGCTTAACAAGTATAAACACATCTTTGCAATGAATACGAGTTTTGAATGCAAATCACTTTCATGAGGCAGGTTAAGACATCACAAGTTTAACTGAGTGTGTGGTGGACTAGCACATAAAAGATTGGGTTTCCAAATAATTCTAATGTGTAGTGTTTCGATGACTCAAGATTCACCAAATTTTCTATTAGAATCAACAAAGATGGCATAGATTTTCTTCTTTTCTTTTATTTGTGAGATTTTTGCCAAGTTAGTTCCCTTAAGCTTTCTATTTGACTCGTGTAACGAGTGTTTAGCCAATGACTCCCAAACCATATGATTTTAGGGCATTAGGTGTAGAAACACCCCTAAGGGCTTACTAACTCGAGTCAAAAAGGCTACGAAACTAACTGATCTTAATGCTACTGATCAGAGTATTCCACCTTTTGACGTGACACTCACTGCTTACTGAGGCAAGAGGGCCAGTTACTCAATGGAAAGTTCTTTTTAATGATCTTTATGAGCATTTTTTTTCTTTTCTTTTTAAGCAATAACGAACTTTTTTTTTTATTTTCTTATGCCACTGCGTTAATCTAATAGGTCATCTGGTTCAAAATCAAGCAAAAGAAACATATAAATCAAAATTACATGTCATACCCCACACAACTATGTGCTAATGTGCTCATGTTTAGTTTAAGTCGAACTTGTGAATCCTTAAATGCCTAAAAGAAAGTGATTATGGTTCCAAACTTAATTATTGGACCATATGTTCAAGGTGTTAAGCTCACTTATGAAGTCAAACCATATTGTTTGTTTAGAACACCCAAAAATTTTGGAACGGAATGAACATGTATTTATCTATGAAAAACAACAAAACAAAAAAAAAACTGGGACAAGGTGTGTGTGATTGTGTCTCCTATACCCCTAAACTTAAATTACACATTGTCCCCAATGTGTGAATAACAAGGAAAGAGCTGACCTGGGAGATAGAGAACTAACTAGGTTGGCATGGCTCATAGCGTACCACCAAACTTGAACGGATGCACACATTGTCCCTAAAAAATAAAAACTAACGTAATACGGGAAAACAAGAAGTATTAAAAATAAATAAATAACAATAAATACGTAAATAATAAAAATAAAAGGATAAGCTGTGGGGTGTCTCCCATGAGCGCTAAGTTTAACGTCTTCAGCCGGACCAAAGTTTATTTTTCTCCAAAACTAAGAGTGGCAGCAGCTAGCATAGGAAGTGTCTTATTCTCTCCCATATAAGCATATGGTAAGTGCTCTGACAACTGCTTGAATTCCAAGTTAGGTGCCTGTACAATAGAAGGGAAAATAATATTAGTAGGCACATGATGGTCAAATGGATCGGTGTACTTACTTGGATGCTTTAGAAAGGCCTCTAGGATGTGCACAGTTTTAATGAGGTCTTTAGTAACATCTTCTGATTTTGGCTCAATATCTGATCCTTTAAAATAATGGGTGAAGGTGGTCTCCAAGGGATCAGTATGATGGTCATGAAAGACTTGTTTAATAACACCTTGCTTTTGTTTACTTAGCTCCTTAGCCAATTCCCCCATTTGTACTTCCAATCTATGAATAGCTTGCTCATGCTTGGTATTGATTTGTCGTTGTTCAATCATGAGCTGTTCTTGTGAAGTCATCAGTTGCCTCATAAGACTCTCTAGGTCACTATTTTCTGATTCCGGCACTAGTTGGGCTGCTGGTTGGAAGTGTCGTTGCTGTCCTTGAAGATTCAAAGCATTGTGATTGTTGCTCCATGAGAGGTTGGGGTGGTGCTTCCATCCAGGATTATAGGTATTTGTATATGCATTGTGCGGTCCCTCATAATTTGCTTGCTCTTGATCTGCATATGAATACAAAGGGCAAGTGTTAGTAGTGTGATCAAAATGAGAACATATAGCACATACCTGGAGTGGTTTGCCTCGCGGACTAGGTGATATGTTTTGAGTAGTCATGGCATTTATGAGCATATCTAGCTTCCTCTCCATAGCATCTAGACAAGTATATTGAGCTTCTGTCATTGGTGCTTCTCCCTTTGAATGAATTAGTTGAAAAGCTTCAGTGCAGCAGTTTTAGTACTGCTGCTCGGGTACTCTCTGGACCTTTTGCGCTCGATCGCAGCTCCTCTACGCTCGATCGCTCTGGGCTTGCGATCGATCGCACCAAGTAGTGCGCTCGATCGCAATGAGGATAGAAACTCCTCCTCTGCACACCTGAAAAAAAACAAAAAGTGAAAAGAAGGAATAAATATGATTTTTGATAAAAATAAAAATAAAACATAATAGAATAAATTAAAATAATAATAAAAAGAAATAACGAAAATAATTCCAAAAAGAAATTTAGCACAATCCCCGGCAACGGCGCCAAAAACATGTTGTGCCGATTATCCACTTAAATAAATAAGTAAATAATCGCACTTGTTTTACTTGCAAGTGCACAAGGTCAACAGTGTAGTATAGTGTGCGAATGCAAGATCATCTCCACAGGGATTGGTAAAGTTCAATTTAGAATTATATTCGCAATATAAAAAGATAGAAATAATAAAAGCGTTGAGAAATAATAAAGATAAAATACTAAGGATAAAGGCGTAGGGACTTGATATCCACCACTAATTATGCTACCACAATATAACAGTATGCCAATGCTTTATTCATGCCATGTATACCTACTGGTTGCCAACCTAAGGGCATGGTATCTACTCCTTAAGTTATTGATTTCCCTAAGCAACGAGTTAGGCATGGTATCTACTCTAACTCTTTTCTTCCTTAAGGGATTCAGCATGGTATCTACTTGAGTTGTTCCTTAAGAAAACATAAGTACTATGGAAATCGACAACCACATGAGACCTAAGGCATGGTATCTACTCCCGGTTTCCCATGTTGATTAACCCGGGTATCCGGATAAGATATCCCTTGTTACTAATGTTAGACCCAGGACTCGGTCATCCAAATTGATCTAACTAACAAGTCCATACCATATGCACATATTGATCAGACATATACATATGAGGAATTTAAATAAAAGCAGGTATTAATCAAGTTTAAGCAACACAACATAAATATCGCAAGGCACCAATACTAAATTTATTGAGTAAACATAATCAAGGCTTCAACCAAGCCCTACTAAGAATTTAATTACACATAATAAAATAAAAAGGAAAGAAGAAACCCGAGAGAAGAGTCGTCAATTCTGCTCCACGGTCTCCTTCTCCAAGCTAAAGCAAAAGATAAGAGAATGGATCTAAGAAGTGATCCCCCCCAAGAGGTGATGCCTTTTGTGTGTGATTTACAAGTGTATTTATAGGTCTTTGAGAAGTCCTAATCGGCTCATGAGTTCCTAAACTTTCCTAAAACGCAAAACTCCTTTATTTCCAAAATAGGGTTATTTCCAAAACAGGGTTCTGTAGTTTACTGTTCACGCCCGTACATTTGCGCTCGATCGCATGTGTCTTTGCGCTCGATCGCAGTGTGCGCTCGATCCTACAAGTGTGCGCACGATCGTATGTGCGCTCGATCGCATTGCATGTGCGCTCGATCGCACTTTGTCCAGAAAGTGCTCCAGGGCTTCTAGATTTCTTCCTTAAAGTGCCAGAAATGCTTCTTTTTCTCAAAGACCCTATAAAAACATGTAAAACACAAAAGTGAAGTAAAATAGACTAAAAAATATAGATAAAGAACTTAACAAATGTAAATTAAGGGGCTTAAATATGAATATTTAAGCTCCTATCACACCCCCAAGTTCTTACCCCTTGTGAAGGATCACCAATCACTTGATCGATTAGGTGATAATTTGCATACCTCCAATATTTGGGAACACTATCCTCTTGTTGACTTATAGATGGTTGATCGAGATTGAGAGCTTATACATCTTGAATTGTTTGAGGTGGGTTTTCCTTTGGGTCAACAATGGGAGTAGGTATTTCCGTTCTTGGAATGAAATCTGCATCATCATTGAAAGAAATTATTCTACTACTAATTGGGTTAGACTCATCAAAGACTATACGTACAGATTCTTCTACCACTAGTGTTCTTTTGTTAAAGACTCTATAAAATTTACTAAAGGTTGAATATCCTAAGAATATCCCTTCATCGGTCTTTGAATCAAATTTACCCAAGTTAGTTTTATTGTTATTTAGGATAAAACATTTACAACCAAAATCACGAAAATATGAGATACAAGGCTTTCTACCTTTCCATAATTCATATGGAGTTTTCTTAAGCATAGGCCTAATTAAAACACTGTTTAATATATAGCAATAAGTGTTTATTGCTTCAGTCCAAAAATATTTTGGCAAGCTATTTTCACAAAGCATTGTTCTTGCAAATTCTTCTAGAACTCTACTTTTCCTCTCAACAACCTCGTTTTGTTGAGGAGTTCTAAGAGCTGAAAAGTTGTGATCAATTCCATTTTCATCACAAAATTTTGAAAAACTTTGGTTTCCAAATTATTTTCCATTATCACTTCTAATGCTTGAAATATAAATTCCTTTTTCATTTTGAACCTTTTTACAAAAAATTTCAAATCCTTTGTAAGCAATAAAAATAACAAAGGTATATCTTAAATAGTCATCAACAATAACCAGATCATATTGATGGCCACCTAGACTGATAGTACTTATTGGACCAAATAAGTCCATATGCAAAAGTTCTAATGGTCTAGTAGTTGAAACTATATTTTTTTATTTAAAAGAATTTCTAGTTTGTTTTCCCATTTGACAAGCATCACACACCATGTCCTTTTCAAATTTGATTTTCGAAAGTCTAATGACTAAATCTTTTCTTGAAATGATTTTAAGCAAATCCATATTCACAAGACCAAGCCTTCTATGCCATAGCCATGGGTTTTCACAAAATGCAGGAAAACATTTTTCATTTTTCGAATGCAAGGATTTTAAATCAACTATATAGATATTTTCGTTTCTATGGCCAACAAACTTGATCTTATTACTCTTGATGTCTATGACTAGACAATGAGAGTTTCAAATATGACTTTCTTACCTTTGTCACATAGTTGACTAATACTTAGTAAATTTGGCTTAAAGCCTTGCACAAATAATACATGATCAATGGTTGAGAAATCATTACCAACTACTCCATGCTTGATGATCTTTATTTTTGTATTGTCTCCAATGGTGACATGTCCGCTATCTCTTAGAGTTAGTTCTTTAAATACACTTCGATCACCGATCATGTGCTTTGAGCATCCACTATCAAGGTACCAATAATTACTTTTTTCCTTGGTGTGGAGACAATTTATATTACACAAGGATATACGATTGCACTCTTAGGTACCCAAAATTTCTTGGGTCCTTTGGGGTTAGTCTTAGAAAATACGGTTCCTTTACAGACCCATACTTTCTTAACATTGTAAAGCGCTCTAAAATTGTAGACATATTGATTTGGCATGATCTTAGGACAATAGTTATTGATATCTCTAGGATTTCTCAAATGTGTTTGCCTATAGTTCCTTGGATAAGTATTCATAGGATACATGTTTCTATCATGAAGATTATGAACATGCCTGTCATTTCTAGGAAATGTATGACGATGATTTTTGGGATATGTACTTGGATTATTATGAACATGCATATTATTTCTAGGATACACATGATGGTAATTCCTAGGATGTGCATGTGCAGTGTGCAAGTTATGAGTATACAATTATCTCTAGGATGCACATAGTGGTTACTCCTAGGATGTTTATATGCATTTCTTGAATAATTGTTCCTAGCATTTGCATTTCTTGAATGAGCATACATATATGCATGTGCATTTCTAGTATGCTTAATTCTTGTATATGCATTAGAATTTAAATTCACATTTTTAGACCTACTAGCATACATTGAAGGAGTATTTTTAACCTTGCTAGTAGTCTTGGAAGTAGAAGCTTCATTCACACATGTTGCTTTCATGAATAAGGTCTCTTTTGACGTTTGCTTGCCTAATGGAGAATAACCCAACCCAGATTTTTCACCACTTAATCTTTGGCAAAACAACACTTCATCTAGCTTTTCTTTTCCAAGCATAAGTCTTAATATAGTGCCATTCAATTCTAATATCTTATTCTTTAAGTTTTCATTTTCATCTTTAAGAAAATCTGGAGAAGAATTATAAAGCATGGAAGATAATTTTTTCTTTTTCTTCCTTTAAGTCTTCCACCTCTTTAGAAAGAGAAGACACTTCCTTTTTGAGAATGCTATTCCTATAATCGAATTTCTTTAATTCTTCATGCATTTTTTTTATGACCTCTATTAATTCTTCACTACTACTAATAATGTTATTATTAGAAGGGGAAGAATTTTATACCTCATTTTCGTCGTCGATTACCATTAGACATAGGTTTGCAATCTTCTCGTATTTGATCTCATTGTCCGAGGATTCTTCTTCTTTGTCATCACTCAAAGTGGTTGCAATAATAGCTTTCTTTTTGAAGCTCTTATATGGTTCGCTTATCACTATTCAATCAGCCTTGATGTAACCAAGCTTCTTGCAACCATAACACACAAGCGGTTCCCTTTTTGAAGTGGGATCCTTTGTGTAAGGTTTCTTACTCTTCTTCAAGAATCTGTGAAGCCTCTTGGTGATTAGAGCCATCTTACCATCTTCTTCGCTACTCTCTACATCTTCTTCCGTTTCTTCCTCTTTGTTGCTCATAGAGGCTTTGAGAGCAATCACCTTTTTCTTCTTCTCATCATCATTGACAACGGGATTCATTTCTTCCATCTTGTATGTCAATAATGATCCAAGAAATGTTTTGATATCAAGTTTGTCGAGACCTTTGGCTTTTGTGATGGCCGTCTTCTTTGCTTTCCAAGTGGATGGCAAACACCTTAAGATTTTCCTCGTTAGTTTAAATTCCTCAATGTTCCTACCAAGAATTTTTAAACCGTTAACAATAATGGTGAAACGTGAGTACATTTGAGAAATTGTTTCGTTAGGAGACATTTTGAAAGATTCATACTCAAACACTAGCATATAGATTTTAATATTTTTAACTTCGCTAGTTCCTTCAAATGTAACTTGCAATTTGTTCTAAATCTCCTTAGTCGAAACGCAAGCAGAAATTTTATTATATTCAGAAATATCTAAAGTGCAATGTAAAATACTTGTGGCTCTACTATTTAGAGACATCATTCTACAATCCTCTTCATTGAACTCAGTTTTGAGTTTAGGCATTGTATGATTGATTTCTCCAATAGTTATTTCCTTTGTAGGGTCCTTCCTCAATGACTCTCCATAGATTGTAATCTTGTCATTTAACAAAGATTTTCATCCAATTTTTTCAATAGTTATAGTTGGAGCCATTGAACAAGGGAGGCATAGTATAGGAATGTCCTTCATAATATCTATTTGATGCCATCAGATCAACTCAATGATTTTAAGCCTGAAATTGAGTACAAAGCTTTGATACTAATTATAGACCAGGGTTCTAACCCAAGAATTGGGGTGAATTGAGTTTTGAAAAACTTTTGCTAACTATTTACAAGTTTATAAAAACAGTTAAATGCACAAGCATACAAACAAGTAATGTGCTTTAAGTAAAAAGTTTAAGGAAGAGAAAGTGCAAACTCAGTTTATAGTGGTTCGGCAATATCAGATTCCTTCCGACCCTACGTCCACTCTCTTTAAGGAACCTCCTTGAAGATATCCACTAAAAATTTTAGTCGTACAACATCACGAGTGTTGTACAAACCTTACGACCAATCCTTTCCTCACAGAAGCAATTCCTTTTCTCATGGAAGCTAATCCCTTCCTCACGGAAGCTTACAAAGCAGTGTTTAATTCTAAACACTCTAAGAGTTATTACAACTCTTTCCCCTTTATAATAAATGAGATTTGTTGTAAAGTAAATGGTAGAGAGATAGCAGTGAATTCTTTTACAAATGAACAATATCTCTCTTTCAAGAATAAGCTTGAAGAATGGCTCAACAATAAATTTTTCAAAGCTTTTGAGAATTAATGAGCAAACTTGTGAATTGAATGTGTTCTCTTCTTGTCTTAAATGCTCATTGAAGTGGGTTTATATAGCCTTGAATCAATATGGCCGATAGATACTGACTTTGTAGGTTTGGTGCATTAAATACTCAAGTCTCACGTCTCAAACGACCATATTTTTGAATTACCAGTCGACTTGGTCAAGTGAGAAATCTCACTTTTAGGTTGTGGGAGAGTACCATTTGACTAGGTCCTAAGCACCAATTGATTAGGAACTCACTGTCCCAGTTGCCAGTTGAGTGGGTATTTTACACCAGTTGACTGGGGACCTTCTGTCCCATACCCTAGTCGACTGGGTTGCTCTTCAACCCAGTTTTTCAAGTTTCAAAACTGTTTTTGACTTGGAAACATTTGTATTAAAGGTTTTGTCAAAATTCTTTTGTAAAAGGAGCCATATGACAAGCTAAGTATTTGAACATGAGAGATTTACAGATGTTTTCAATACCTTAATGCCTATTCTATATCTTTTATCTTGTCTAGGCGTCAGAAATTGGTTGAGTTCTTGCATTTTGTTTCTTTGCTGAAAGCTTTAACCGCTTAAACACTTAGATAAAACGGTTAGTACAATTAGAGTAGTGTTTTATCATTATTAAAATTAAATGAGGCTCAACACCAAGCTTAAACATATATCTGCTCAATACTCTTACTGCTTGGGCAATATCTGGTCTCATACACACCATTGTGTAAATCAAGCTTCCAATCGCACTAGCATAAGGCACGTAGGCCATCTCTTTAGCTTTTACCTCTATCTTCGGACACTGTTCCACATACAACTTGGTTTCCAAAGGCATGAGAGTCTCTACTGGCTTGTTGTTAGCCATGTTAAATTTCTTCAACACTTTTTCAATATACTTTTTCTAACTTAGCCACAGTTTTCACTTTTCTAGATCTCTCTTTAATTGCATGCCCAAGATAAAGTTTGCTAGCCCTAGGTTTTTCATGTCAAATTGCATTGCCAACAATATCTTCATAGTGCTAATCATATTCTTATTATTTCCAATCAACTGCATATCATCAACGTACAAGGTTAAAATGACAAAATCAACGCCTAACCTTTTCACATAGACGCAGTGATAAACATAGCTGGGAGTTAACCTAAGCTGAATGGTATATGGGTCAAACTTCTGGTACCACATCCATGGTGACTACTTTAGTCCGTAAAAAGATTTATTCAATTTACAAAGCAGCTCTTCTTTGCCTTTGCTCACAAAGCCTTCAGATTGTTTCATGTAAATTTCCTCCTCTAAGTCCCCATAAAGGAAATCTATCTTCACATCTAGTTGCTCAACCTCTAGATCATAAGCAGCTGCCATGGACAAGATAAACCTGATAGATGTTAACTTTACTACCAGGGAAAATTTCTCGCCATAATCAATTCCCTTTATTTGCGAGTACCCCTTTGCAACCAGACGCGCCTTATATTTCTTTTATCATTCCATCTGCATTTGTTTTCTTTTTGAAAGCCCATTTACAGTCAATTGCCTTCCTATCCCTAGGCAATTTCACAAGACTCCATGTTTCATTTTTATCTAGTTCCTGCATCTCCTCTTTCATAGCATCCTCCCATATATTTGCATCTTTCAAGGTCCTCGCCTCTTTCACTGAGCTAGGATCATCACCAGTAATATTTAAAGCTTATAATGTACTACAAGCACTAAAGGAATACCTTATAGGTGGTCTCCTAACCTGTGTGGATCTTCTCATTACCGGCATGGTCTCCGTCCCCATACCAGCCTCTAAATCTTTATCCTCTACATCAGAAACATAAATATCATGCTCAGACTCAACTGACTTAGAATCTGAAGTATCTGGTGCAGTCTATGGGGTAGTCTCCCACTCACTATCTCCCGAGCTAAGATCAATCTGAACCTGTTTTGGCTGTTTCGGTACATCTTGGACAGTTGCCACTTCCCTTGGTGTTTCTCTGAACACAACATCTCTGCTAAAAACTATACTCCTATTTTCTGAATTCCATAGCTTGTACCTATTAACCCTATCCTTGTAACCAATTAAAATACACTTCACTGATTTGCTGTCAAGTTTGTTCCTTCTTTTTTTGGGAACATACATATAAGTTCACACCCAAACACCCTAACATGAGCTAAACTTAACCTCTTTCTAAATAATGCCTCAAACAATGTCTGATCCTGCAAAGCTGATATAGATGACTTGTTCTTCAGATAACACATCGTAGCCGCCTACACAACTCAGCATACTCCTCGATTTCTCCATGAGTGACCGATTACGTCTCCCGGCCACCTCATTCTATTGAGGTGTATATGGAGTTGTTTTCTGTCGTGCAATGTCGCTTGTTATACAAAATTGCTCAAACTTTGCCCTCGTGCCAGCAGACTTAAAACTTACATGGTTCTGCTTGCCATGTAGACAATACTCATAGAAATCAATTCACATGGAGCAATCAAGGACTCCATTCACCATCTGCTTCGACAATAAAGTAGATAGTCCATTTTCACCGATATGCCTAAGCCTTTTATTCAACAACATAGAGGACTTCACCTCATCACCAATCCCC
Source organism: Bretschneidera sinensis (assembly GCA_023935145.1). Lineage (NCBI taxonomy): Eukaryota > Viridiplantae > Streptophyta > Magnoliopsida > Brassicales > Akaniaceae > Bretschneidera > Bretschneidera sinensis. The sequence goes on along the minus strand of CM043697.1, from coordinate 25,361,101 downwards.
TCCTCAGAGATAAAACCTCCATTGCACTGACTTTGTATTGTACTTCCCAATAACTTGTACAATGTACCATACGAAACACCTCGTACGATTACTAGCAATCCATGAGTCATCTTGCATGAATTCTCGTCACAGTTGAAATTCACTCCCCTATCTGTCATCTTATTGACTGACATCAGGTTCATGTTGAGACCTAGAATATGCATCACGCTTGAAAGTGTCTTGACCGTCCCATCATTCATCTTCAACTTCACCTTGCCACGACCAACAATTTTCACTGAAGAGTTATCTCCTAATAAAACGTTTCCTCCATCAAAGGTTTCATACTCACGAAACCAATCCTTGTGAGGTATCATGTGAAAGGATGTGTTTGTGTCAATTATCCAAACACTTTGATCTGATTGAACCAAACAAGACACCATATATAAGTCACTAATATCATCATTCTGGTTCTTATTTCCTAAAGTTGATATCTCATATGTCTTCTTTTCAGGGTTCACACTCTTACTTTTGTAATCATTCTTTAGATATCCGGGCTTCTTACACTTCCAACACTTTAGCCCAGATTTATCCTTACTTGTCGATCTTCTCCTGGACTTGGGTTTATCACCAAACCTCTTGTAGTCTCTATCCTAGGATCACCCTCTCACAAATAAGGCCTCATTCAACGAGTTCTCTATGCCCTACCGCCTCATCTCCTCAGACAATAAAGCCGTTGCCACACTCTCAAAAGACAGATCAGTCGTACTACTACTAATCGCAACTATCAAGTTATCCCACGAATCAGGTAGTGAACAAAGAAGTGTAATAGCCTTATCATCATCCGTCACATCAACACTAATATATAATAACTGACCTGTCAAAGTTTTGAATTCATATAGACGAGCAGAGAAAGAATCACCCTTAGTCATCCGAAGGTTGTAAAACTTCTTCCATAGAAACAGTTTTTTTCCTAGAGATTTACTCTGATAAAGGCTTTCCAGCATCCTCCAGAGTTCTTTTGTAGTCTTTTCTACAGAAACATTTATCAGGACAGAATCGACCAAGCACAATAAAATCAGACTTCGTACCTTTCGATCGAGCTTCTCCCACTCTGTGATCCCCGCTAAAGATGACACCTAAACCACCATCGACAACGCTGCCTCTGTCGTGGATGTTGTCATCATGCTTTTCGTACTCTTTGGCTTCTCATCGACTATCACCGTCCACAAGTCTATGTCCATGGGTTAGCTCTTCCCTCTGAACTTTTTGATTTCAATTCGCGTTCCAATTGACATTTCTTATCGTTATTCCTTGAACACAAGGCTCTGATACCAAACGAATGATTCGAGACCTATCAATCACACGAATAATAAATAGAAAACAAAATAATAAGACATGATATACCCAGGTTTACCCCAGAATGGGACTACGTCCTACTAGAAATTTCACTATAATCAACCTCTCAAATCTCCCGTTACAACGTGCGCTCAGTACATGTAGAGTATTTAAAAGCAACTTAAGACGTCTTAATTAGGATTTTCGCCATGTTGCAAAATCATGACTATTCATAGGCCCAAGCTCGAACTGTCAAGAAAAAAATTAGACTCAAAACGTGTATAAATCGAGACCCATGAAATATGCACAAACTCTAAAACCTATGTATGACGCACAATATCCCATTTGGTTTTCCAGTTGTTTAAGTTGGTCCATGTTACACAATATGTGAATTCATTGATTATGTTCTTCAAAGTCGGCCCAATCAAATACTATCTCTTCCAAGTAGTTAACGTCATAAATGGACCAACAGAAAAATTGTTGGTACACGTTATAACAAAGTCTTCAAGTCAAACATCCAAAATTTCATGTGTTCATTAATTAACTTTCTCTTGAATGATCTTCCTACATTTTGATGTTAACATTTTTATGTCCCTTCTATTCCTAGCAAGTGAAACAGCCAAAACTCACTTCATTAAAAATCCTTCTCTGCTCCTTAGTCCTAACACTATTTCTTTGCCAGAGATGAAATACTGCAGAATGTTCTCATCATCACCATTTCAGTTTCTTGTATTTTTCATTTTCTTGGTTTTGTTTGAGCTTTCTTTATCTCAAAGCAATCCAGATATGTACAAAATTTGCCGTGATAATCTGTATAATTGTGGTAACTTCTCTGCTAGTTATCCCTTCTGGGGAAAGGACCGACCAGAGGGCTGTGGACATCCAAATTTAGGGCTCAAATGTGAGAATGATAATACAACTATCCTAGAGATGGAAAACGTTTCATACCACGTTCTGCATATGGATGTCTATACTCAGAGTCTCCAAATTGGAAGACAGGATTACTTGAATGGATTTTGTTCACCTAAGTTAGCTAACACCACCCTTTCTCCAGTGATCTTTGATTACGCTTCTGATTACAGGATTCTTACATTTTACTATGGCTGCAGTCCTCTCAGTTCTGCTAGTACTGCCCCCAATTGGTTCACTTGCCCTGAGATTGGGTCTGGTTATGTCTCTGAAGGATGGCAGTTCCTTGGGACATGTAATAATAGCATCACCGTTCCAGTTCTTCAAAGTTTGTTACCAGGCGCAGTGATTACGGGTTTTGCTCGTTTGGAACAAGCACTGAAAGAAGGGTTCGAGGTTAAATGGAAGTTTGATAACGCTGCATGTAATCAGGACTGCATTGCATCTAATGGAACATGCGGTTTCAATTCTTCCGGTCCAATTTGCTACTGCGCACAGCCTCCTTATTCTGGGTTCAGAGAATGTCAAGCCCCCAACAGACCAGGTTGGTACCTTTAATTTTCGGGCAGTGGTAAATAAGACTATTAATCTCTAGATTAAGAGTTTTACTGGTGCCTTAGTTTCTTCCTTTTTCTTTCCTTTCCTTTCTTGTTTTTCTTTTTCAACAATTAGAACATCATAATCATAATAATTTTAGAAGCACTTCTGGATAAGATAAGCAACAAAGGCTACGTTTACAAGCTTGATTTCTAGTTTCTGAACCGTCAAAATTAGCACCTTGGCTAGTTGAGTTATTGTCGTCTCTTCCCCATTTCCATATGTAACTACAGAGAAGTCATTTTCAAATTATGGGATTCTTGCTGGGTGAGGGAGATGAAGGTCTTATCTTGGACAAATAGGAAACTTGAGCATAATGTTGATGAAGAACGTTCATATCAACTTGATAGAAGTCATAATGTTTATGTTAGTTTCCTCTTCTTTTTCCATTGAAAATAATCAATTGATGGGTCTAGAAGGCCGCCTAGGCAGAAAAGTGTCCGCTTAGACAAATAGACAAATGGGAAACTTTAGTATAATCTTGACCAAGAATGTTCACCTCAAGTTGATAGAAGTCGTCATATATATGTCAGTTTCCTTTTCTTTTTCCATAAAAAAAAATAATCAATTGATGGGTCTAGAAGACCGTCCTAGGCAGAAAAGTCTCCACTTAGAGAAATGGACAAATCTAGAATTATTTTGAGTTTCGTCATCAGTTGGATTATAAATGTTTATTCATCAATTACTAATTTATTTTATTGATTTGACTCGGACAAAAATATTGAATAATGTTTCTCCAAGCTTAGTTTTAAAGCAGACATTAGGTGAGTGATGAAATTCAATAAGATAATCTTAATTCTAGTCAAAAGATTTTTTTGGCGTAAGCTAATACTAACTTCCAAAAGAAGTGGGGCGGAAATATTTGTAGATAAACAAAATTGTAACTTTACTAGTTTTAAAGAAAAAAACATCGAATCCACAAGAATTAATTATGCTATTGAGTATTGAAAATTTTCAAATTATTTACTATTTGAAAATAAAACCGAAATTTTAAAGATTTCGTCACCTAAATTAAACTACAGAGTTTGACAAAGTTAAATTAAAAAAAAAAAACTTAAAGTTGTAGAGATAATAAAAATAATCTAGAACTTTTGATTTCACCTAACTAATCTCACACAATTTATTATTCTTTGTTATAAAATTCTAAATTTTCAAGTTGATGAAAAATAAATCTTTTAATTATTTAATGTTTTTTCTCGAATAACATTAGAAATATCTCAACCTAATAATTCATCATATCTCTATATAAATTAAATTATTTAAAGATTCATTAAGTTCTTTGAATTGTTCTTAATCTAAAATCACACTAATTACGGTAAAGTATATCTATCTTTCGTTCAATTAATGGCGTTTAATCCTAAAAGTTTCTAATCACAAAATAGTTCTTGGTTTCATTATGATTCAATAAATCAAACAATAATTGGCCAGAAAAATTGTAAGTAATAAGATTAAGGATAACCACTCAACATAAAAAACTTTGAAATATAATAACTTAGAATTTAAATTGTGTGTTCAAAGTTAGACTACATCAAAGCCCTAGAAAAATAAAATTAGTTCATAACAAATCTGAAATCAATCATGTTCTTATTGGAATGCATCAAAAGAAAATTAAAGAAAAGAGAATAAAACTCTTTTGCTTGAAATAAGTTGATAAAGCATTCAAGATTGTTGAAGATCTCTCTTCATTGAGACTTGGTAGCTGCCTTTATTCTTTTCTCTCTGTATTATTAATGTTTAGGAAAAATCTGAAGTCTCTCCATTAAGAGAGGACACGGCCATATATATAGGCAAACTCTTAGAAAAGAAAAGGAAAGTAAAATAATACTACTCCTTCTAGGAAAATGAAAGACTGAAATGAGAAATACTTCTACTACTAGGAAAACATAAAATAGGAAAGTAACTAAAAGGAAATATAACACAAAATAGGAAAAAATGCAGCCTAAGAAAAGGAAAGACATTGAAATGGGAAATACTTCTACTACTAGGAAAACATGAAATAAGAAAGTAACTAAAAGGAAATATAACACAAAATAGGAAAAAGTACAACATAAGCAGTAAAAAAATCAAAAGAAATAAAGAAAAACTAACAATTTTAGTAAGTAAACGAGTAATAAAAATTATGTAAAAATTACACTTATCAAATTCCCCCAAACTTTAAATTTGCTAGCCCTCAAGCAAAGAAAAAGAGAAAAACAACTTAAAACAAGAATTGATTTAATTCATAAAATTTGTTGCCTCAAAGATTGCCTAAAGTTTATAATCCGAATGAATCATTCAATATCACACAAGTCCAAAAGTTAATTCAAAACTCAATTCCACTTCATTATCAATCCTCTCATTCATGCATACCTATCATTCTCACTTCATTATTAGCTTCCCATATGATTTTACGCAAAGAAGTAAATACATAATGGATCTCTAGTTATGAAATTGATAATTCAAACTCAATAGACTTGTTTTTCAAATCACTCTCCACTAAGGTAGAACAAAAATATTACCAAGGATCAATAGGTCTTTATTAAGCTTGTAATGTAAGGCTAAGGTGAGGGCTACAAAGAAAAGATAGGATTCAAACTAAGCAATAGAACTTAATATTGAACACAAACAAAACAAATAGAGCATACTCACTTCTAACACGTACACTTCTTCTCAATCCTTTGAATCTCTCAAAACACATCTCTTTATCGTTTTTTCATAGATCCCACTTATGTTTATTTTATTTTATTTATATATATATATATATATATATATATATATACATATATATTGATTTTTTTAACACTTCCCAACACCTTATTGACTTTTCACACCCCCAATCTTATGACTTTGATAACATGAGCTGTGATAAAATTTACTTGTAAACTTTCTACCTCTCACACCTTCCATGCTCTTCTAATTTTGTGTAAACTTAGTTCTCTTGAAAGGTAAGGAAATCAGTGTTTAAGCTCAAATAGGGCAGGGAATATGATGTTTTATAAAAAGAAAAAATATAAGGCCAAACTATAATTCAACAAAGCTCAAAGGGGTGACTACTGATAAAGATAATAAATAGGTAAGCTTGAAAGGCTCAATCGATTCAAAGAATTCCTAAATCATTTCCCAAGTAATATTTTGTCTAGGATTTCGCCTCGAGTGTCATCAAACAAGTTCTAGAGTTTGTTGAGACCATACAAATTTACAATATTCACATAAAATTTCTCTAGGTATGCAAAACAATTAATGATCATGATAACATGGGCTGAATATAGAAAATCTCAAATAAAGCAAAATCAAGTTAAGGATTAATAAATAGGCTCAAGCAATAAGAATTTTCCTTAAAAATTATAATCAATTTCAACCATATTCTTATCATAAGCCTTTTTATTCATTAAACCAAACACAAAGAATTTTTCTTTAAATAACATAAACTCCCTTCCCCCAAATTTAAATAATACATTGTCCTCAATGAGAAAGAAGAATAAAAAAAGAAAAAGAATGAGAAAAGGTAAGAAGTACTCCCCTGATTCCCAATTAAATGTTGCCCTTGAAAGTGCAACCGTGTAACACATTAGAAGCCCCCAAACTTATGCAAACCTACAAGATGAAAACAAAAAATAAAACAAAAATAAAAATTAAAGAGAAAAAAAAAACTTAAGTTGCCTCCCAAAAAGCGTTTTGTTTAAAGTCTACAGCTAAACATTCTCCAAATCAGTATTTAGGATTTGCGAGATTGATAGAAAACTTTTGCATGCTAAATTGTCCATCCACATAAGGCTTTAACCTCTGTGCATTAACCTTGAATGTCCCTTTTTTGTCTCATGATGAACTTCAATCACTCCATATGGAAAAACACAAGTCACAACAAATGGTCTTGACCACCTAGATCACAACTTTCACGAAAAAAGTCAAAGTCTTGAATTGAATAGTAAAACTTTTTGCCCCACTTCGAACTCTCTTATCAAAATATGCTTATCATGCCATCTTTTAGTTTATCCTTGTAAATTTGAGCATTCTCATAAGCATCATTGTGTAACTCGTCCATCTCATTAATTTGCAACATCCTCTTCTCACCTGCAACCATTAAATCAAAATTAAGTGTCTTTATCGCCCAATAAGCTCTATGTTCTAACTCCACGGGTAAATGGCATGTTTTACATAAACTAACCGATAAGGTGACATTCCATTCGGTGTTTTAAATGCTATCCTATAAGCCCATAATGCATCATCTAACCTTTGTGCCCAATCCTTTCGTGAGATACTAACAGTCTTTTCAAGTATGCGCTTCAACTCCCTATTTGACACCTCAACTTGGCCACTTGTTTGAGGATGATATGGTATTTCCACATGATGAGTAACTTCATACTTAGTAAGTAAAGCTTCAAATTGACGGTTGCAAAAATGCTTCCCACAATCACTAATTATCGCCCTTGGAGTGGCAAATCGGGAAAAGATATTTTTTCGAAGAAAATTCACCACAACCCTGGCATCATTAGTCAGCAAAGTAGCCACTTCCACCCACCTCGGTCCTTAAGTGTTTCACCTTCTCTTAGGTAGATAGACAATTGGCATTGACAACAGTCAGAGAAGTCGAAAACTTCTCATTCTCAAGCTTCAGATTATTAACCTGGCTAGAAATGGGCATCCTTTTGTATTCAACCTTCTTCAAGCCGTGTTGCACGATCCTCATCATTCCTCTAAAGTCCAGCAATGGTGTCATCCATGGACTAGACGGAGTGGCTAAAAAAGAAGGCATGCATGCGTTGTATTCGACCCTCTTCAAGCCATCTTGAGCTGGCTAGAAATGGGTATCCTTTTGTATTCGACCCCAATCCTCATCATTCCTCTAAAGTCCAACAATGGTTTCATCTATGGACTAAACAGGGTGGCTCAAAAAGAAGGCATGCATGCTAACTTGTGTGAACAAGAATCTGATTAGAAAAAACCAAGAAGAAAAATGCAGAAATCAATGATTCAAATACTCAAAGAATTGGGCCTTACCTTGTAGCAGTGGTCCAAAGTTTTGACCATCAGTTGATGATAGGTCAATAACTTCATCAAAACAGTGTTAACAGGAATAACATAATCCCTCTGCAGCTGACGAACAGTACTTATGTTGTCAAAAGCTAAGTCTATACACCTTACCTCTCACTTCAAGTGGTATCTTTAGGAGCTTGAGTTAGCAGTAGAAGTATAGCCCTCAAGAGCAAAATTGGATCCCTTGAGAACCGAAGCAGAGTCCTAAAAGGTAATGGAGGAGTACCTAAGGGCAAGAGCGGAGATCTCCAAGTAGGATCTGAATCCCCGAGAATAAGATTGGAGTTTTCAAAAGTGATAGGAATAGAATTAAGGGGCATGACAGAAAGAGCAATCCTCGGAGGGGGAGCCCCTTCGTCATCATCCTCTACCTCAATCCCTCGAGGAACTTCAACCCCTTGCACCTCTACTTGCTGGACCTCGGTTAGCTGCGCTATAGTCTCCTCAACCTCGTATCGCTTTACCGCAGTATGTTGGGTGGAAGACTCATTTGTCTTGGACCTCTTCCTGCCAGCTTGGTCAAAAAAAGAAGGGTCAACAACCCTAGCCCTCATCATCTCTCGAGCTATCTTAGCAACTTCGACTGAATTGAACACGATGTCTTCTGCAAAGGATTAGATTAGAATAAATTAAGGATAATAAAAGAAACAACAAAAAGGTAACAAATACAACTAAAAGTAATTCTCCATTACCATAAGGAGAACTAAGAGCATGCAATCTAAGTTGATGAGTCCTTTGTGGCGGCTCATCAGTGAGGAACTTATTAGACATCCTAGGTCTAGCTTCTAAGACCTTCTTACCTACCCACTCCTCATCATCACTCAAGGACAAACACTCCCTCTGATCAGGTATGTCCTCAAAGTTCCACTCTAGTGGAACCTGATGAGATTTTGGCCTCTCCATGAAAAATATCGTTCTTTCTAACACTTATTCAAGGAATGAGTATCAAGAATCTTCCTCTCGCTCCTTGGGTAGAAGTTGAACTACCCATTATCAGCATGTTTCTTCATGGTGTGGAACCACCTAAACATCTACACCTTGGACTTCAAGTTCCTCTACTGAACTCAGTGTTTTTCCTCAAAGCCAACACAAAACCCACAATACACCTCATCCTGTTTAGGGAAAGTTGGGTAAGCCAGATCCCATAATGTTTTTTATCTCTCTAACATCAGGGTCAACAAGGAATCATAACCCCGTCTTTAGATGATTGAGGTAGCAGTAGAGAAAGCATGGCTCATTGTCTCTTAAAAAGACATAGTTTTTTTCATTGGACTCAGAACGCCCAACTCTCCACTAAAGGGGAAGAAAGAACCTAGTGGGTATGAATTCTAAGTCAATCTTTGAAACTTAGCTAGAAATTCCCTCAGCTTGGAAAACCCCACCAACGGAAGCAATTGTAACCTCTTGAGAATGTTGCTCCCCACTATTAGAACCAATCTCTTTCCTCTCAGTTCTCACCTTTCTAGACGTACTAGCCCTAGAAGTGGACATAGTGCGAAAGTAAAGGAAAAAAATGAAGAAACTTACTAAGAGATCAAAACAAAAAGACCTAAAAGCTTGAAAAAGGTCAACGATACCCAAAAATTGAAGAAGACTCCTTAGGAACTCTAAGAAAATTTAGAAACATAGCACTCTGAAAATTGGAAAGCATGTGAAGCAAAGGGAAAAAAAGAAAATGAAAAACAAAGGGTCCTTTACATAGCCCATGCAAAGTGAACCATTTTCCAGACGCATGGTTAATGTGCCCCTTACACTAACATGACCAAAAGCTCTTTGGGCAGTTGAAGCATTCAGTCATCATTAAATGTGATAACTTATAAGGGCGCCTCAAAAGAACCAAAATCTTTTGATGGGCCCAACAAATCTAGAACCGAAATAAAAGATAATTACAAAAGCCCAACTTACATGGAACCAAGGCCTACGTAGCCACAAAATTCTATCCAAGCCCAACTAAGTCAATACTAAAGCTTTAAACTAAAAAGTCTTGACCCCAGTTTAGAAGTTGAAAACAATCAACAAGTCCTCTCAATGTGGAACTAAGTGCTTATGAAGCCAAACAATTCCACCAAATCAACAAGAATTACGAATCTAGTCAACATCATTTTTCAAAAGTTGACTAGAATTCAATAATTCCTCCTGACATGGAACTAAATGCTTCTAAAGCCACACAGTTGCATCCCGGTCAACAAGAATTATGACTCTAGTCAATATCCATCATTCTTCGGAAGTTGACTAGTAGTCAACACTTCCTCCTAACATGAAACTAAGCGCTTTTGAAGCTATACAGTTCAACCTCGGTCAACAAGAATTACCATTCCAATCAACATCCATCATTCTTCAGAAGTTGACAACAATCAACAATTTCTCCCGATGTGGAACTAAACTCTTCTGAAGACATATAGTTCAAAAATTACGACTCCAATCAATATCCATCATGCTTAAAAAGTTGATTAATAGTCAACAATTCCTCTCGACGTGGAACTAAGCGTTTTCGAAGCCATATAGTTCCTCCTCCATCAATAGGAATTACGAATCTAATCAACATCAATCAATTTTAAGAAGTTGACTAACAGTCGATAATTTATCTCGACGTGAAACTAAGCACTTTCGAAGCCATACAGTTCCACCCCAATCAACAAAAATCACGACTCTAGTCAACATCCATCATTCTTCAAAAGTTAACTAACAATCAACAATTCCTCTCGACGTGCAACTAAGCACTTCTAAAGCCATACAATTCTACTCCGATCAACAAGAATTATGACTTTAATCAATATCCATCATTCTTCAGAAGTTGACTATAGTCAGCACACCTACCAAAGAGGGATAAAAGGTCTGCGTCCTACAATTCCTATTACAATGGATTTATGACTTCAACTATATAATTCTCGTCGAAGTAGAACTATGAATCCTAAGCCTTATAATTCACTCAAGTGTAAGAGGAATTATGGCTTTAGTCACACTCCTGCCAAAGTGGAATTAGGATCCCAACCATCTAAACCCTCCAGAAGAAAGGACTATAACTCTGATGTTGAAACAGTCTCAATCCAGCTCGAGAAGGATAAAAAGATTATGTCCTACAATTCTTACTACGGTGGAATTGTGACTTCAATTATACAATTCTTGTCAAAGTAGAACTAGGGTTCTTAAGCCTCACAGTTCACTCAAGCAGAAGAGAAATTACAACTTTAATCATACTCTTACTCAAGTGGAATTAAGGCCCCAACCATGCAAATCCTTCAAAAAAGGAACTATGGCTCAAACACTTCACAGTTTTATACAATTAGAAGAAAGGCAAGGCTCTAGTTGAACAACTCCAACCAACGAGGGATTACAATTTCTCAAAACCATACAATCTCACCTAGGATTAAGAAATTTAAAAGCTTTAGTCATACAATATCGACAAAAAGCACAGTTTCAGTCATATGATTCTTATCAAGAAAGAACTTCAGTTTCAGCCTTTTAAAACTCCACCATGGATAAGTTAGAATTCATACTTCAACCAACCAAATCCCTATCAAAGTTGGGATTAAAGGTTTCCACAACCGTATAACTCCACTTCGGGCCAGTCAAGAATTACGACTACAATCCAGCGATCCCTGACCAAAAGGGACTATGACTTCAACCGTACAAACATCCCTTCCTAGTAAGAGTAAAATCTTCTAAAGCTACACAACCTCTCAAGACCAAGGAGATAATGAATTCAGTTGTGTTACTCCTCTAAAAATGCTGGCAATAGTCGACAAAAACTCTAGATATAGAAATGAGCCCTTCAGCTCTAGCTCAACAAAGGAATAAATCTCAAAGCACGTGATTCCTACCACAAGAGAACTAAAGCTTTAGCCATAAGGTTTCCACTGGTATAGAATCCAAGCTTCAAAGCTACATGGCTTCCTTTAGGATAACACTTCTGGTCAAAACCTAAACTTCATTCCCATTGCGGTAGCCGAATATACCTCTACTCCTTTAAGAATCTCTTCAGATCTCTTTAGGGAGTAAGGGGCATATGATGTAACCAAAATTATCTGATCCAATAAAAATCAAACATGTGGACTACTACCCTCTAGGTAGTAACAACCTCGCTTGTAATGATGGACGCATCACCCCATGTATTGAAGACTTTGACCTTGATGTGAAAAGTTATAAGTAGAGGTCTTCTCATAACAGGCAGAGAGGTCTTGTCATAATAGGCATAAGTCCCTTCACGCTAGGCAGAGATCATCCCCCACATAGCTCAAGGCTCATGAGTCACATCCCAACTGTATCCCATTTCAGAGTCTCAAAGATAAAGATCACAATGCCTATATAAATGGGTTTTAGCATGCATGCCAAAAAAAACACACATAGAGACCAAGACAGAACCACACAAACAATAGAAGAGAAAAAGATGAGAAGAAACCTAAGAAAAACCTAGGAAACATGGAGTAAACATAGAGGAATAAAAAGAATACTTTCAGTTCTCTCCTCCTCTCCTACACTCCCTCACCTCGATATTATTCTAAATTATTTCCTTACCTCTTCTCAAATACCCCTACTGACTTAAACTTCTGACTTTCCTTGTCGGCACTCTTAAGCACCAGACGTACGTAGTTTTGAAGCAACTCTGGGTTAAAGGCCAAGAACGATAGGTCCTTTGTCATTTTTTTAGGCATAAACAAATAGAATGATTACGAATGATGCATGAAAGGGGGATTTCGAATTAAAGTGGGAGATAGATAATGAGAAATGCAAGACATGCATGGAATCATGTGGGGTGTGTGGATTTAATTGGAATACAAGTCAGTTCATTTGCTTTTTCCATGATCAGCCCAATACAACAACATGTTCATCTAGGCCAGGTATGTGCCTTTTAACGTAACAATCATCTTTCTTCTTCGCTAATATGGTACTAATAACCGTTGCTCTTCCCCTTATCTTGGTAATAAATTGAAAGGAAGTCCACAGCGAGAGTAGATTCTCTGTTATCTAATTAACTTCTTAGTAATAATTGATTTCTCCGCCTAAAGAGCTCATCACTAACTTTAGACTACTGCTCTTCTCACTCTGATTTTTTTTTTTTCTCGATTTCTAGAAATCAGCACCAGTTCCAGCTTTTGATTTTCGCCTCATTTCACCCTGAATGCCATTGCAAGTGGTCAAGCCGTCATTATTAGTAAAAAAATTAGGAATCCATCTATGCTTACTTCTTGGCTTTTTAGGATAGACAACGATGTTGTACCAAACTTTGGCACTTGTGCTTTCAGCCACTACATTGATACCATAGGCAAAGCGTATGCATAATCCATTTTTTATCTCAACTTTCACCATATTTGTATTTTCTAGGTTGAAGTTCCAATTTTTTTGTTAAAAAAAAAAAAACTTGATGGCTTGCCCAGGGGTGAGGTGAAGCAAAAACACCATGGGACACCTGAAATTAGGTGTTTCTTTCCCGAGGCGTTCGTTTTTTTTTTTTTTTTTTGCTTAGGACGTACTCGGGCGTACACCCTGTAAAGTTTTTTTAAAAAGTGTAAAATTTAGGAAAGCAATACAAGTTAAAGGCTCAAACCCATCACCTAATAAGTGTTATAGGTCTTAACCACTAAATTAGTGTTCATGTTGTGACATTATTACACTTAATAAATATATATTACATGTTATCTAATTTAATAATAATTACAAACTATTTAATTAATCACTTATAAGTTACAATAATATAGAAATATAAGTTATATTTTACATAATTTATATATAATTATATATTAATATTTATAAAATTATAATTATCAAAATATAGAGAGCTAGTAAAGTATTAAACTTTGATAATAATTAATTAATTTTATTTTTATTTTTATTTTTCTAATTAATTAATTAATATTATTTTATTAAAATTTTAAAAGACTCCAACCTATTCAAAAAATTTATACTCCAACACCTCGAGGCAAAACGCACACAACTCCTTCTCCTCTAAAAACACATGTTATAATTTCTCCTTTTAGCTTATTTGTTTGACTTTTCAATAATTAAAGTTGAGCTTATACGTTCTAATTTTTTTTTTTTTGTTTTATAGCCAGAAAGTCTAGATTTCTTGCAAGTTTTAGTTACCAAATACAATAGAATATATCACTAACATAGACTGAGTTACCAACAATTTCAATTTTTTGCTGCTAGGCCACCCAATTTTGAATTAACTTGCACTTCTACCATTCCAATAGAAGCTTCTCTTTGGAAAAATTCACCCTTATGCTTTGTCAATGGCTACCAATTTTATTATGATGATGATAAAGAAATGAAACCAACTCACCTTCCTCTTTTTATTTTATATCTTTCTACTTTGCCTTCTATCTCTCTCCCCCTGTCACCGAAAATGCCTCCCCATGTCTTCCCAACAAAATTTTTATTCTTCATGATGATAACTATATTCCTAATCCATATTCAAACATCTGTATTTGGTGTTGATGAGCACTATACAAGCTGCAGCACGCTGTTGGAATGCGCGAACATAAAGGATATTGGTTATCCTTTCTGGGGATCAAGCCGGCCTGAAAATTGTGGGTACCCAGGTTTTGAGCTGAATTGTAGTGGTGAAGCCCCAGAAATCACAATTATGGAAGAAACTTATAGAGTCCTTGACATCAATAACGTGTTACAGACTCTGATGGTTGCTAGAACAGATTATATGGATAATATTTGTCCTGCCTCCCCTGTTAGCACCTCTTTAAATCTCTCCCTTTTCGAGTATACTTCAGATACTCAGAATATAACACTATATTATGATTGCCTTGCAATTACAAATCAGACTTTATTAGAGTTTTTCAATCAATTTAGTTGCAACGGTGTAGTAGGTTACTATGTGATAATAAGCCCCTCATCGAATCCTGTCCTTGCAAGTGCTATAAGCAGTGCCTTAGTATCATGTAAAAATAACGTTATCGTTCCAGCACAACAATCAAAGATACAGTCTATAGAGGGCAGTCCAACTCAGGAAAAGTTGGCTGGCGTGGTCAATGATGGTTTTACGGTGAGATGGTTTGCAAATGAAAGTTTATGTGACCAATGTAAAGTGTCGGGTGGGCAATGCGGGTACAACCAGAGTTCAAGTGGATTTGCTTGTTACTGCTCAGATCAGCCTCATGAATTAACTTGTCCTAGCAATGAATTCTCACCAGGTATGTCCTCTTTCCTGTTATTGATAAGTTCTCCTACAAGAGGGATGTTGAGGTACTATGTTAGTAGTTCCATATATTGGTCAATAGAATTTGTTTTGATAAACGTCTTTTGAGTGCCCCAAATTAGATACAAAGGCTTCCCAGCACTTACTTATTAGTTTGATGGATAAGTCGATATTGATCCAGAAATTAAGATGAAAGCTTCTTTCTGGGCATGGCTTCATTGATTTGGATGATATTCTTTCATCTAATTACCTTGTATTAGATTATTCAATTAAATTGGAGGAATCGGCAACCTGCTAGGCATTATTAAAATGCATATGAGCTTGGCGTGCTATGAAAATACACTCCTTTTGTTCAATAAACTGGCCTAGTCCAGTCTTGCAAGAACAGCAGAGGTGAAACCAGACTGGTTCTTTTTTCTTTTTTTCTTTTTCTAGACTGATTCTTCGGTTTTCTCTTGAGGATGATATAAAAATTGAGATACCAAAATACACTGGGATGATAAGGCACTTTTTTTAGGATGAACAAGAATTTTATAATGTCATGCTTTATTTAGGTGAAGTGGGTGTTATTGACATTAATATTAGGGCCAGCTTAGACTGAGAGCAGGAAAATATCAGACAAGACTAGCAAGTGCTGTGACCTTCTGCTGCTGTATGAAGTTGGCACGGAACCAAGTCTAGGATAGAAGGTCGCCCAATTTTTGAGAAAATTAAGTTTTTAATAAAGTAAACCAGGATACTTGTTCATCTGAGACATAATTTTCTTGGTTGACTTGTATGATTTGATAGGTTGTAGGATAATTTTTATAGAACCATCGAATATTTTTCTTGTTGAGTAGTTCACATCAGAAAGTTCAGCTTGAATAGGAGCAAATACTGTATATGTGGCCAAGCTTTCGATTTCCTAAGATGACACCTGCAACAGACCGGCACTGTTTGAATTTTTTTAGAAAAACAAAGAAAAAAGGAATTAACTCCCACTTTTTGTGGTTATTTTTCCAAGTTTGATTAGAGATTCGGCCATGGTAGGTGGCTCATGGGATAATTGAGCTGTGCTCAGCTCAATATCATTTCTGTTAGTTCAATTTCCATTAACCATAAATTTCTGAATTTAAAAATTGTTTGTTGATTACTTCTTTGACTAAATTTTTTAAAAACAATTTTATGATTCTGTAACTATCAAGTATCAAATTCAAATTCAAATGCCAATTGCTAGTTTTTTTTTTTAATGAAAAAACCTTCCCTGGTCCCAACCTCTATCCACTATCCTAATACAACAAAATTCGCAACCTTCTGATTGGCAAGGTTTTTCAATTACTTTTTAAATATTCAACATCTTCTTTATCATTTCAAATTGACTAAAATACCCCTGAATTTTTTTATTATTTCCTCAATTGACCAGAAACCTGTATACCCATACCCTTGCTCTTGCTAAATTACCAACCCAGAATTTTAAAGCCATGTTTCTCCAAACTACGGCTTCCAGTTTTTGTCTACTTCTAGACACCATTTTCATTACCTCACAAATCAACACCATGAGTCAACAAACCCAGGCCAACGGTCAACCCAACCCCAACCACCACCACCCTATTACCAAATGCCATCTCATCCCTTCCCCCGATCCATCACTCATTCTCAATGCACCCAATCCCTCCCCCTCCTCATTCCTATCACTCGAATCACGTCGTTTTCTACTTGTGAAAACTTCTTAACTGCAACCAAACCTTTTCATGTGGGTCCTTTACAGATATCACCTACCCATTAATCGGCAGCCCCCGTTTGGCCCATTGTGGCCCGTCAGGCTTCAACCTGAGTTGCAACAATAGTTCTTCTCTCGAGTTGACTTTCGACTTATTATGTTACCGAATGTTGGAAAAAATATGAATAAACGAAAGCGATTTGATATAGAAATTTAATTGGACCATGTACACAAATTTAATAAAAAAAATTAACAAAGATGAAATGAAACAATTAAACACACAAAATTTACGTGGTTTGACATAATTTTACTTAAATCCATGTAGAAAGTAAACTCATTCTTGCACACGAGAGAAACACAAAAAAATACACTAAGCTTTTATCCCAAAAACTCTAGTACACCTTCTCCAAAGAACACTCTCTCACTTTTGTATCTTATGTGATACTTTTATATTCTCAATGTACATATATATATTGCCACGGAAAACTTTTTTTGAAAGATTATCCAAGTAAAAAAAAAGAAAAAAACTTTTCATTTAAGCATTTTGCTTTGCCCTCAAGTTTTTGGGGTCCCATATTAAGAATATGAGTCATATCCCAATAAATCTTCACCTTTAACGGATATTTTTACCACCTTGAAGATTAGTTATACCTCCACCTACTTGTCAATGTCGTAAACAGAAACCATTGGACTTCAAGCCCACCAGCTACACACAACTCGAATTAGCAAACGATCATGATTCCACCTTATTCGAAAACACGACTAATGCACATGTGTAGCTGTCTCAAGTCAACTTCACTAGTTATCTCTAGAGAGTGACCTTGATCTGTCATCTCCCTTACTTTTGTTCATCTTCTCTAACTTATCATCATTTTCCTTCAACAATTTAACTAAGACATGTTGAACAAGAATGTCCTTCATCCTTCTTTGCGAAAGGGCGAAACGTTCTTTTTTCTTAAATTGCTCCACGATGAACTGTTGGTTGTTATTCACTATCATGATACGGTAAGAAACAATTAAATCTCCACTCGAATTGTATGGCTCTAAAGCTAATTTGTAGGAATGCCCAATAAATCATTGTGTCTTAACTTTGATACCAATTTGATGGAAAAAAAAAATGAATACATAAAAACGACTTAATATCAAAATTTAATTAAACCATTAACACAAATTTAACGAAAATAAACTTTTCATTCAAGTTCTGCTTTGCCCTCGAGTTCCTAAGTTCTCACATTAAAAATGAGTCATATACCAACACCGAGTCATCCAACATGACCGGACCCCTCGCACGATGACCTTGTCCCGATCAGACCTCTACAGCAACGCTTGCCCGCACGATTTCACTAGCACCGGATTTCACTATCTCCAATCTCAGCAGCGCAGGCAACAAAGAGCTCACTTTATTCTATGGATGCTCCTCAGCTATGTCGTATAAGCCTGGGAATCTATTCTCCTGCGACCTCGGTGCCAAATTTACTGATGCCTATTATATCATTGGTCCGGTTCCTATCGATAGACTAAACATTATAAATTGTACCGTAGTGTTACTGTGCTGATTCTTAAACCGGCAGCTGTTATGCTTGTGGATGATCCGCCGATGCTCAGAGAGGTTTTGATGCACGGGTTTAACGTGACTTATAGTGTTCCTTGCAGTGATGAGTGTGCAACGTATCTTGATTCGGGTTGGGATTGCGTGTAGACCCATTTGCATTTGCATTTGAGGTGACCGGATTTGTCAGCCAGCCGGTACTTTTGATGTATTTGAGGTTTTAAGCATTATGATTAGAAGGGTTTAGTGGTCAAAATCCTTGGATTTTAGGGGGTTCTTATTGAGTTGATTTCAAAAATTAGAGTTTTATCACGTGATTAGCTGATTTTACTATCCTATTATGATCCTCTAACTTAGAAGTTCTAATTTAAAACTCAAAAGTCTTGCCTTATATCAGTTGCATTGTTCGTTCCTCTTCTTTTGTGGTGAGGAACAAGTTGAATTTGAAACTTTTGTCTTTGGATTTGGGAAGAAAATTTTTCAAGTACCATTTGCCTCTCTTCATGGGCAATGATGAATTTGATCACTTTAGACATCTAACTTCCTAACCAAAAATTGCTTTTGTTTTAAAATGGTTAGGGCCAAAACTTCTTGATGGTATGGTTGCTTTTGTCAAATTGTTAGGGCGGCCACCAAGCACACCATCTTCTCTTGTACAACTCTTGTTCATGACTAGTACCAAATTAGATTTCTTGATCATACTATGTTGAGAATGGTCCGTGCTCTAAGGTCGAGCCAGTGTTGATTTTTGTTCTAATTGAAAATGTAGTGTCCTTGATACTCTGGTAGTTGTTGAGTGGCTCTTGAGGGCCTAGCACACAATCTAACATCTTCCTACTGTTCTCTCTTTTAACCACAGGGTGAGATTGATATGATTATTTTTGTTGGTAGGACGTGTTCTGTTGAAGGTTATTTTATTACTTTGGATTTTTGCATATATACTGTGCTGCAGAATCTAGTTAATCCAATAACTAAATGAAACATAAAAATAAAATCTTCTAGAATTGAGTTCCTCTAAAACCCAAAATCGCAATTCCAATCTGGCCAAGTTGCATTCTAAAGGTACGAAGAGCAAGTTGTACGGAATGGTTGTTTGAGCTCACAATATGATCATTATGTCACTCGGGAGATGTTAACTATATTCTGATTAAGATTTTCACCCAAAAAAAAGATATATTCTTCATTCACAATTAAATGCTTCTAGTTTTAATTTTTCTTATTCTGATATGCTTTCCCCATGTGCGATAAGTCATTGTTGACTTGGTATTTTCATTTTTTGATAATTGGTTTCTTGATTGCTTACTTGCTTCCCGTATAGCCTTCTAGGTCTACAGTCCAATTTAATTAAGGAAGATCAAGTTTTAAAAATTAACGGGATAATCTATATGTTCAGATCATTGTAATTAGTGGAATAAGATTATGTTTGACTAAGCAAGTTCAATATTTGGACTGACATTTCTGAATATCATGGCTGCAGGAAGGGGCAAAAAAAAGAGCAACACATTAATAGTAGGTAGTATTCTGTTATGCTGGAAACACATTTAACTTTCTCAGTAAGGTTATTAAGACAGAAAGCAAACATTAAGCAATCTTTTGTTTCATCTTAAGGCCTCAGCATTGCAGGTGCAGCAATTGCTGGTATTTTTCTGGTAAGTGGGTTCTTATTCATCCGACAACGAAGAAGGAAAATTGCAGCTCTTGCAGCTCAATCTAAAAGCAAAGACCTGCCCACACCTCCTTCAAGCAACGACCGAATTACTACTACAACTAGTCTCTCTCAAAGCATCCCTTCTTATCCATCGTTAAAGTCTGACCTCGAGAAGGGTAGCACCTACTTTGGGATTCAGATCTTCAGCTACACTGAACTTGAGGAAGCAACTGACAATTTTGACCCATCTAAAGAACTTGGAGATGGAGGCTTTGGCACTGTCTACTATGGTAAGTTGTTATTCATTTCTCACCTATATAATTTGCCACAGAATACTCTGTAACCTCTTTTTCTCAATTGTTTGATCAGGTGTACTGAACGATGGGCGTGTAGTTGCAGTGAAGCGCCTCTACGAGAACAATCTCAAACGTGTTGAGCAGTTCATGAATGAAGTTGAGATCCTAGCTCACTTACGGCACCCAAACCTTGTGACACTCTTTGGATGCACCTCGAGACGTAGCCGAGAACTTCTCCTTGTTTATGAATACATTCCTAATGGAACTGTGGCTGATCATCTCCATGGAAATCGGGCAAACTCTGGTTTGCTCACTTGGCCCGTTCGTTTGAAGATTGCCATAGAGACAGCTAGTGCTCTGAGTTACCTCCATATATCAGATGTCATACACCGTGATGTCAAAACCAACAACATTCTCCTAGACAACAATTTCTGTGTAAAAGTGGCTGATTTTGGTTTGTCAAGATTGTTCCCTACTGATGTCACTCATGTCTCCACTGCTCCACAAGGTACTCCTGGCTATGTTGATCCTGAGTATTACCAATGCTACCAGCTCACTAACAAGAGTGATGTCTATAGTTTTGGGGTGGTTCTGATCGAGCTTATTTCGGCAAAAGAAGCAGTTGATACAAACAGGCACCGCCATGATATTAATTTGGCTAATATGGCCATCAGCAGAATTCAGAATCGTACATTGCATGAATTGGTTGACCCAACTCTCTGTTTTGAAAATGATTCTGCAGCGAGGAGAATGATAACATTAGTGGCAGAACTGGCTTTTCGGTGCTTACAACAAGAGAGGGATATGAGGCCTTCAATGGAGGAAGTTCTTGAGATTTTGCAAGGAATTCCGAATGAAGAATTGGGAGTGCAAAAAGCAGAGGTCGTAGATATTGGGGCCGATGATGTTGGGCTCTTGAAAAACACTCCTCCCCCGCTTTCTCCAGACTACGTTGTGACTGATAAATGGGTTAGTAGCTCCACTGTACCTAGTTCTTCTAGTGATTGAGATTTCATTATCTTCTTACCTGCTTGTTTTGCTTTGTTAATAGAAAAGAGAATGTGAGACATCTCCATTTGATGCTAGTTAGGTATCGTATATATGGGATGGAACTGTCAATGAGATTCTGACCTTCTGTATATTTTGTTCATGTACTTTGGTGGTTTCGTAATATTTGTATCTCATCAACATATGATTTTGGAATGCCACAGGAACAAGAATGTGACAGAGTAATGATATCAAAATCCTAATAGTATGCTTCTTTTCTTTTTCCAATTACAGATAAAGATTAGAACAATGTAATAGAAGTGGTACAGATGAAGATGATCACTTTCAAAAGTATGGTACCTTTTCGCTCGAGCTTTTGCTTATTTACTAGGCCTTTCTCCAACTTTGGTGACCAAAGTTTGGAGCAAACTGTTTGAAAAAATACTCATGGTATCCTCAAGAGTGTTACAGATAACCGAGGATCCTTATGGTGACTTTGTAGGAAATGGTTTTGCTTTTCTTATGCCCCAATGATGGGATGCATTGGTGGAAGAGACAATAAGATGGCTTTGTTAATGGACCTGTATGATATATTATGGGAACAGAATAATCTTTACTTGTAAATTCTAATTGGTTGACGTAGCTTTTTCCTATATTATGGGTTATGTCTTTTCCCTACATTTTTTAGTACTTGACATTATGTAATTGAAATGAGTATATGAAAATGTTTTATTATGATTAATAGCTGGGGCTAGAATTTGAATAACAAACCATTTCTTTTTCATTTTTTTTCTATTGAGATCAGCAACAATTGAAAGAATTCTTATTAAAAACAATAAAGATCAATTTATTACTCCCTCTATTCCATATATATTGACAAGTATTCCATTTTTGGATATCTCATATTGTTTATATATTTTGAAAAATCAAAGTTCAACTTTAATCAAGTTTCTTAAATCACCGATTGTTCGGTAAGCATCTGGCTTCCTAACCCCAGTCGTTATGAGTTGCATTCTCCACCTCCTACGTAATCCTTTAGGCTGACTCAAAAGTAGACATGGGTTTAAAAATGGAGTATTGCTACCAGAGCGAGAGATTAGGTGAGAGAAAGCGATAGTTAGGGTGAGAAAAAGCGAGAGAAAATGACAGTGGAAGTGAAAGTGAAAGAGAGAACAAAGAAAAGGTAGACGTTGTCGCAGAACTGAAGGCATAGAAGTTTGAAGAGAGTTTGGTACGTTATGCATTAACTGCAAATGTAAATGGGTTTGCTCATACAAAAAATAAATAAAACGAAGTTTTGGTTCACGTAGAACCTAAGCAATTGATAATAAAATAGGGTTTATTTAAGCATTAACTGCAAATAGTTGGTCCTAATGATATCTGGATACTTAATGCACTGCACATATCTTTATTAAAATTCATTTTTGGATCTTAAACCAATTATAAATGGGTTTGCTCAAACAAACAATAAATAAAGGTTCACGTAGAACCGAAGCATAGCGTAGGTCAAATATTTATTTGTAAATGGTTAATAATAAAAAAAGGGTTTATTTTGGAAAATATTGTTTGTACTTGTTTTTTTTTTTTAATATATGGCTGTAATTCGGCTATGCATGACCCATAAAATAAGCGACTAATCTCTAGTATTTGTTTACTGGAGTGGCAAACTTTTAGGATCCGTTTGATACACGGACAGGATTACAGTGGGATTAGGATTAGGATTATAGTGGGATAGGATTAAGACGATTAAAGTATGACTATTTTAATTATATGTTTGATTCATGAGATTGATGGATTGGTATTAAAGTAGGATAACAAATCAAAATACTAAAATACCCTTTTATATTTTATTATAAATCTTTTTATTATAGCCGATACATTTTTTTTCTTTGTTTTTCTACTTCCTCTGTTAGAGAGAGTTTTTTTTTTTGTGCTTGTTTTTCAAAAACTATAGAGAGGTGGAAGAAAGAGGAGGAGGGGCAACTGCGATCTGGGGAAGGAGGAGGAGCAGAAGGAGAGAAGAGGAAGAAAAAAAAAGGAGGGGCGGCTCAATCTAGGGAAGAAGGAAGAAGGAAGAGGAGAGAGGAGAAGAAGGAGGAGAATAAGACGAGAGGAGAGAAAAAGAAGAAGGAAGAGGAGGGGCGGCCCGATCTAGGGAAGGAGGAGGTGGAAGAAGAAGGGATGCGTAGGGGAAGGGGGAAGGAAAAGGGAGGTGTGGGGATGGGAGAAGGATGGGAGGAGGCACGGGGGAGGAAAGAGAATGAAGGGAGGAGGCACGGGGGAGGAAAGAGAAGGAAGGGATGAGGCGTAAGGGAGGACGGAGAAGGAAGGGAGGTGCGCAGGGGAGGTGGCACAGAGAACGAGGGGGACTGGAGCAGGGAAAAAGAATGGGAGGGTAAAATAGTCTTTCAAAAAAATTAATCGCATAGAAAAACTTAATCCCACCTCTATGGGATTAATTCTATCCTAGGGAGGAGGTGGGACAGAAATTGAGGGATTAGGATTAAGTTTGTCCAAGCTTAATCCTAGATGAACAGTTAGTTCCTCCAACCAAACATGGAACTAACTATTCATGTGGAATTAAGTTAATCCTATCTCACACTAATACCATGTATCAAACTAGCCCTTATTGATTTCCACTCGACCCAATGGAGGTAAAAATTGGAAGTTTGACTTGTAAGTAAGAGAAAGTACTTTGGAATTGATTAGGTGTTCTTGAACCAATCAATCAGTACTCGTAGTCCTTAGTAAATCCAAGAGTTTAATAGTAACTTATGTAATAAGGACAAGTAAATCGTTGAAACTTAAGTAGTAATGTATGTAATTTAAAGAATATCTTTTAGTCCCTCGACGTTAGTACTCTAGTTTATGGCCATGACCAGTGTAAATTTGAAGAGTTACTAAGGCCCATGAGTATTGTTCCGTATGTGGCACTTTAATCAAATAAATTATGGTTTTGTGGTGTTGTCGAAGAACAATTATGGTTTTTTTGTTAGTTGTGGACCGTCATTTGATGTGAAACTTGAAAGTGCGATTTCTAAGTAAGAGAAACTAATAGAGACTTGATTAGGTGTTTTTGAACCCATTTAATACCTTTGCTCCTAAGTAACTTTTGAAAAGTGGAATAGTAACCTATGTGACTTGGACAAGTAAATTAAGAAACTTGAATAGTAATTTATGTAATTTGATGATTTTCGTTCAGTTCCATGGGGTTCGTACTCAAGTTTCCAGGAATGAGTAAGGAGTTACTAAGGAACATGCTTACTGTTCCTTATATGGCACCTTAACGAAATAAATTCTTGATTTGTTGTGTTGTCGAAGAACAATTATGGTTACTTTCTATATGTGGATGGACAATGGATTGAGATTCATTTGATGTTCCGAACCAAATGGATGACACTCATATTCCGGAGAAACTCATAGATAGTGGTATATTAAATTATGAAACGAGGCTATTAATTAATCGAAACTTGAGTAGTAATTTATTTTATTTGAGAAATATCGCGTTTAGTCCTATGGGGTTAATACTCAAGTTTACAGGAATGAGTAAGGAGTTACTAAGGAGCAATGTTCCCGAGAAATTCACAGACAATGGCATAGTAAATTATGAATTTGGCTAGTAATTCATCGAAACTTGAGTAATAATTTATGCTATTGGATGAATACCATTTAGTCCATTAGCTTTATTAAGTACTCAAGTTTCCATGAATGCCCAATCTATCTTGCTAGAGTTACTAAGGAGCATGGGTATGTGAGAGAAGTATGTGTAACTTGTTGAGGGTCGATAATCAGTTAGTAAGATGCAATGGTTGAGTTATAAGGAAACCATAATGGTGATTAGCATCAGGTGAGAAATGAGTTCTTAAGATCACTTGTTATTCTTGTCATTTTTACAGGTAATATTGGAAGTTGACTTGTAAAACAACTTTTATATGTCGTTAGTGACATGTTACATTGAGTTGTTATGAGGGATGAAAAATATGTAGGAAATATTTAAATTGAATTAGTAATAGTTGAATATAATTGGAATATGTGGATTGTGGAAAGAAATTGTTTAGTCTTCCTAATGTCAATTAATTTGATATGGAATTTCACCTTAAGCAAGCATGGCAGGAAAGGAAATGGAAAATAAAGAGGGTTTTTGGATCCCAAGGGAAAATGCAAAAGCTGTGAACTCACCCCAAGGCAATAGTTTGGGTAAGGGCTACAATATTGTTTACCCTATTTGAATTTATGATACAAAGTGTCGAATGTTTGTGATGGAAGTTAACTTCTTTGGTATTTGAATGTATATAAGTCGTGATGTAATTATTTATTATCTATTAATGACTATAAAATAGAGGATGTTGCATCGAGATCGAAGTCCCATTTTGTTGAATCCCTAACAGAGGTTAGAAAACCATATCACTATTGTTATGCAACATTGTGTTGCTGCTTATTATTTTGTTGTCTGCCATCTTATACCATTAGCATTTTTATTTCTAATTAATGTCAACTAACCTATTGGTTAATGCGATATATGATGCCATAACTATAACTTGCTCGCTTAGAGCCTTTAGAGATGGAATAATGATCTTGACTAATAATCAAATCGAGGACGCTAGAAGACTTAGATTTGAAAGCCTGGTCGAGATGTGATCAACCATAACTGACAAAGAGCTAACAACAAATCTTTTTCAGAGATTTGACCTAACTTCCCGATGTCTGGACATCGGTGGGAAAATAACGAAGTTCACTATGGAAGAGGTTGGTCGCATAATGAGCATCCCATGTGCAGGACTAGCTATCATGGAAAATGGGTGTGACACTAGTGAGGTGAACATGTTGTTTGGATTTTTTACTTTGAATTATTTGACTGAGTATTTTGCGTCTGATGTGACTGGACTGATTTAGACCTTGAAAGTGATTTGCGATGAGGAATTTCAACAGTTATGGCTACAAGAACATGTCAAACCTAATAAAAATTAAATCTAGGAAATGGTAGAAAGAATATCAGGCTTACAGCAAGTAGGAAGAACGAAGAACACAAACAAGGAAATCTAGGCATCTTTGGAACTTTAGGCACCACTGCACAACTTTAGAGTTGCGCAGACAGGCTTCGCATAACTCTAGAGTTGCATAGAATTGCATAGTCTTCAAACAAAAAATATGGGTTGGCATATAGTGTACACACCACTTCAAAAAGCCCAAGTTAAAATAGTTTACCAATATAAGTAGTGTTGAAGCCTGAACATTTCTAGAGTAGCGTAAGGCTATCATGCGTAATTCTAGATATGCACAAGTTAGAGATAAGGTAAAAAACACAGATAAATTTTTGACTAGTTTTATCTCATCCATTAAGCTTAGCTGATCAACTCAGAGTGATCAGATTAGCTCTAAAGAATTTGTTTTCATCTAAAAACCTAGAAACTTATCTTGAGTTAACTCTATCACTTAAGCATTATAAATAGGACATTTGGGCTCAACATTTGAAGGGGAATGAAATAGAATTAAGGGAAAAAGAAAGGCTAAAAATATATTTCTTTTTATTCTCTATAAGTTATTCTTAAGCATTCTTAGTGAAAGTTTTATAAATCAAAGCTTTTAAGCAAACCAAGTGATCGCATAAACACAAGAGTAGATTTCTAAACACAAAGAAAACATTTGAGTGAGGCTTCTAGAATTTTTTTGAGTTTCTTGAGTTATCTCTACGCTAAAGGAACTTCATTTTGGTCAACACCGTGCTAAGCCATAACCAAGAAACAAGTCATTGCAATCATCTTCAATAATCAAAATCAACTTCTTCTTCTTGAGAGGTTCAAGTGGAAACAACCAAACAAAGCATCTGAATCCAAATTAGAGGTAAGTGTGGTCTAAGAAAGTGATTTTACACCAATGTGAAATTGTTTGGATCCAATAATGCTCTTTAAAGGTTGAGGTCGATGAAAACTTTTTTGTCAAATTAATCGTTTGTATGACCATTTTCCATGAAATGATATGAATATGATTGTTTGATGAGAACGACAAAACTATAAATGATGCTAGCATGATAGAAATGTTGTTACATAAGATTTATACATGACACGATATGCTATGAATTGATTGGTTGATGATTGCTTGAAAACAAATTTGTTTATCATCTAATCCTGCTTCAGGTTTGAGCTAAGGTTTCACCAAGGTAAGAACAAATCTCAATTTTTTTTTTTTTGTGGAAATTTGACAATAAGCCATAAATTTGGTGTGTAAGTGAACTATCAACTCGTGCTATTCTATTTGTGTTTTATGAAGGCTGTGCATATTTAGAGTTATGTGGGCTTATCCTACGCTACTCTAGATATGTGCGGGCTCTGTTTGACCTCAAATCGTATTGATCTGTTTCTAATAGTTTCTTAGTGTTGCATGAAACCTATATGCCATGCTAGAATTACATGATAGCATGTTTAAGTATAATGAACCCTAGAAAGCATGATTAGGCCTAAAAGCTGAGCGAAACATGACTTAATCTCTGTGCTTCTATGTCTTTATAAGAATATGATCATGAAGTTGGTATGATATGCTTATGGATTATTCATTTGATTAAGCGTGTTTATGTGGTTAATTAGCATGATAGATTGTAGTTAGTTTAAATTCATCATCTCTTTCTTTTATTTGTTTTATTTATTTGCTTTGATATAAATTGCTTCATTCATCATGATATTGTATGCTCCATACTACTGCATGTGTGATTGATCATGAGATTAAAACTTAGGGAATATAAATAATCAGTTCTTCATTAAATTATTCCTTGATGAGCAAAAGTATAGGTTGGATCATTTGTGCCTAGGGTATGTGTGGGGTGCTCTTACTTTTGACCTTTCACTGTGTACCCAAAGTTCGAATCCGATCTCTCTATTTAACCAATAGCTAAAGGTTATTGGTTCCTTGAATTAACCAAGTGGAGACTCCAAACAAGTTTCCCTACCTTCAACTTTGTGCCTTAGGTTCGTTACTTTTTTATTGGGGTTGTCCATTCGGATTAGCTCATGTTCAAAGAGATGCAATTCAAGAGACATTGTTGCATTGATGAAAGGTTTAAATGGAAAGTACCTCAAAAACGCTTCAAAATTTAAAAATGTGCCTCTTATGTAGAGCCCCTTTGCTATTAATAAAAGACTGTGAAGAACATAGTAGAACTCTCATTTTTCATCATGCCGAACCACTTTAATCCGCACCCTCACTCACTACCCCCCAAGGAGGGAGGAGCCTTGGGTATTTAGACTGAGTTATGGAAGAGGCAAAACTTTGAGAAGGTATTCTACAGTTGGCGATTCCATTAGGGACTTAAAACTTGAAAAATTTCTCTTAAGAGAATATTTAAATAAAAGCCTTTTATTTTATTTTACTGTGTTCAGTGTTGATTAAAACTTTAGGATGCCATCGAGGATAGGGACTTGGGGAAACTATATTCTTAATACAAATCTGTGACTCGAGTTCTTTTCTCACTCTATGGTGGTGCATTTAGGCACAACAAGGGTCTATCAAGTACCACTCGACCATGACGTAACAATTCCCTGTCATGGTAGGTATATACGATATCCCCATAATGACGACCAAATCCACCACACCATTCACTAGATAAACCAAATTTAATCTAATTGAACTATTCCTTTGCATGCTATGCTTGATCATGAATATCCCAGAGTCAGACCTACGCGTCGGGCGAAATTGTTTGTCAAATAGATAGCATGACATCAGGTTAATTATGTTGATTATATTTTGCTAAAATGCTTCAAGGTGAATAAGCATGCAACATCAGTGTTGGGTTTCTAATGAAAAAAATGAACACATAAAGGGTGAGTGACATAACATAGATATAGTGTTGAAAGTTACCCATGTCATTGCTACGGGGAATTGGCAGGCCATTTTGGAAAATGATCAATGCCAACAATGTTCAAGTTCTTGTTCACGACCATTAGTAGCTCCTGCACACGTCATCGCTGTAATATGGTAAGGACAAAAATTAAAATCATGAACTGAATATCATTGCCTAAATAACATATGGGACTAAGTGGATCAAATTGTGCACATTCCAACTCCATAACACTATACTTACAATCTCAATGTCCAGTAAGGCATGTGTTATCCATTGCCTCACCATATTTGAGTTGATAACGTCGACCCTTTCATTCACTATGTACATGTCGTACAAAAACTAATGGTTGAACAGGTGGATGGGTTGGACACAATGGTTACTACTACTACTCGATGAGAAAGAACCAATTGTTGTAACATTGGAAATTGTAGTATTGTAAACAATTAAGAAAAAGGATGATCCAGATGGAGTGCATAGCGGAGGCATAAGTTATAGTAAATTGGTACCTTCTCACAAAATGAAATGTTGTACCCCACACACTCCATTTTGAAGTGGGAAACAAGCTTGCAGCGAAACCATGTAAAGAAAAGGCAACCTTTTGATGTAGCTCTAATGTCTTTTACGACCTTTTCTTGTGTGTACTGTCACGTAAGGTGACAGAGAGACTACGATAGTATAACAATCCATCCCGGGTTGGCTATCCCTAAGACGGTGTCATCACATTTTGAAAATCCCAGCATAACACATATATGCAACAATAGAAAAAATAATACTACCATAAATTTTTATTTTAATCCTCAACCCTCAATATGGGAGGTACAACAATCTGATATTGACTTAAACATAATATACAATGTAAAATGTATGAATATTACATATAAAATTTTTATTTCATTTTCTCATTTGTCTGAGGATGTGGACATGCACGTGGCTTACAGAAAAGATTTCGTCTGACTCTCAACCCACCAGACTATTTGTCCTGTCTGCTACATAAAATCATTGTACAATAAGGGATGAGCTTCACAAGCTCAGTGAATTAAATTTACTAAAAATATTCAATTTGTATAAATAGCTCTTTAATATTTAATCATTTATATCTCTAATGACTGAATAATAGCATATAGTCTAACATTTAGATAGTTCCTATCATATCATACTTCTATGTTTCTTTCTCACCATAACTGTCTCTTTGTGAGACTTATTTATCTATAAATAAATGCATAATATCAACAACACTTCAATAATACAATCAACATGCAAAACATATGCAATGTAAGAATTATTATTAGGGAACGTCTTCCCATATGTCGACATGTTTTTATCTTAGACTGACCCCCTCCCGGTTCTTTTATTTTCAGCATGTGCTGGCTGTCACGGTATTTATTTCCAGTATATATCGGCTATCACGGTTTTCCTTTATTTTCAGCATATACTGGCTATTACGGTTTTCCTTTATTTCCAGCATATATCGGCTATCACGGTTTTTCAATTAGACCAGCCCCCTCCCGGTTCTTTTATTTTATACACATGCATATGAACAATGATATGAAATATGCATATGAATAATAATATAAAAACAACATGAATTCAAATATTAAATTTATCTATCCTACCTTTCCTCAAATTTCTATTTGGTAATTTCACTAATTTCTTCTCCTCATATATCACATCAATTTATCAACCATAACTCGCTAAGAATTTTTTTATCACCATCATTATTAAATCGACTCATTATTCTAAAAATATTTCTTTTCACATAATAATTTTTTACATATCCAATATTCATATCATACCTATCAATCAAATTTTTATCTACCACCAAAGTATAAGTTATTAATTTATTTTAATATTATCACTAGATATTTCATTTTTATTTAGATTACTTAAAGTAAATCTAACTCACCACGTAGCACTTAGAGCTACCCGTGGGTCACCTCATTGCCTTTCCTGCTCTTCTCAGCAATTTTTCCCGGATGCTGATCGTCAACACCTGACATAATACTTATATTAAATTTCTAATTTATTCTTCAATTCTCCATAATTTATTCCCTTTGAAAATTCCCACTTTGAATTCTAAAAATTTTCATGTATGCTAAAAAAATTCAAAAATAAACATTACATTATTACTTTTTGTTTTTCTTATAGCTTCTTGTAATTCTCTATAAAATTCTCCCGTAAACTCTTTCAAAATTTTGCTTTTCAACTTTTCTTTCGGTGCCCAAGTGTTTAAAGAAAACGAATAATTGAAGGAAAACCAAATGAGATTTGGTAAGTATAAATTACGTTTCTATATATAAGTTTGTAGCAACAAATCTCAACAGCTCAAAGCAAATGCATTCTCAACAAGCTTGCTGCCTTACATGCAGCAAGGGCTGCTTCTCCTGGCGACAGGTGGCGACACTTGTTGCCAGCAAATTTTTTTATTTTTATTTTTCTTCTTGCTTCTGGACATCCAAGAAATTTTTTTTTCGCATTTAAATATATATATATAATTTTAACTCTATGTCAATTTATTAAAGTATTTATTTACTTTTACTTTACAAATACGAGTATTATAGATAGGTAACACAAAAAAAGAATGAGTAACATACAACAAATAATGGCGATAAGTAATGGAATATGACTACATATCCATCAGACCTTTGAGCTTAGAGAAGAAATTTCCCGTGGAGATCAATCACATGCACCTTAGTAAAAGCATGAGTATCTCATCAATTCTCATTCATGAAACAAGAATCGAGAATAATTTGAAGCCTTTTAAATTAATAATGTTCCATGTTAAAAAGTGTCAACACTATTGGCGACAGCATGTAGATCACCCCACCAGAGAACCATTCGCAACGTCTCCACCAGTATGCCCCTGCAATCCAAAGCATTTCAATTTTGTATCGGTGAAAGTAAAAAACTAGTAATACATGGTTAAAAA
Organism: Bretschneidera sinensis; assembly: GCA_023935145.1. NCBI lineage: Eukaryota > Viridiplantae > Streptophyta > Magnoliopsida > Brassicales > Akaniaceae > Bretschneidera > Bretschneidera sinensis. The sequence continues at coordinate 25,329,182 of CM043697.1, read as the reverse complement.
ATTAATCCAATTTCATGATTTAGCACACTTGTTATGTCCAAGGATCACGTAATTGTTCATCCTCGATCAAATAACTTATAATTATTACCTCATCCTACATGAAAGGGCGCCTAACAAGGGGACAATTTTGAGATAGTAGGTTCCTATACATAGCGCCACTACTAGGCCCAATAGTAACATCCCGCATCTTGCATGGGGCTTAGTCACCTCTTTAACGCTTTGTCATTCCTCATTGAAGGTGTTGCGTTCAGAAAATAGAGAGACACAAAACCGATCTTCTTCAACATTAACTACTGTAAACTAAGATTGCAACTTGTTGATCTTTTTTACTTTTTCGATGACCTTTACTAACACTTCATTAAGTTCTTTCTCTATGTTTCTAGACAAGGCATGAAATTTCTATAAAATGGGGGTGCATTTGCTTCAAAAATTTTAGTGAAGAATTTCGAAACTCGAGAGATTTGGGTATAAGAGAATGCAGAATTAAAGCTACTTATCTTGCTTAGACGAGAGTTTAACCCTTTGTGTTTCAAAGAAATTATTCAAAAAATTAATTTAAATATTTTTACCATACACTAATAATAAAGCCAATAAAATATTTTGCAGTTTTGTATTCACACAAAATGACACCCAAACATTGCAATTAAAATGACATGATAAAGTAAATACTTGAAAGTAAATACATAAAAGAAGTGGTATGGTAAAAGTAAATACGTAAAGGAAAAAAGTACTTTAACTATGAAACATGAAAAGATTAAAACTACTTGTATTGTGAAGATTAAATAAAGGAAGTGAATTAAAGTGTGTATATTTAAACTAAACTAACATGTGATTGAAGGGAAACTTCAAGATAACTAGTAACATACAAATATGAAACATTTTTCTTGGACAAAAGGGGGGTCCGAATTTCCATGGACCAAGGGGGTCCAAATTTAAGTAATCCTAGAAAACTTAATAAACAACTTAAAAGAGAGCATAAGATGAACAACTTAAAGAAACTAAGCTAAGAAAAGAAACATTAAAACTATCATTGATTTAACATTACATTTACCAAAAGGGGTTAAATTATGAATATTATTAAGCTGAGAGGAAAAAGACATACAACTAGTGAGGAGAAATTAAATACTTAGAAAAGTAAGCCAAGTGGTGGTAATCAAAGATACTATCATGAAGTACAAATGAAATTGTCGTTGAAACTTGGTGAACAATAATGTTGGATCACCAATTTGGTTCACATATAATTTCAAAAAGCTAAAATAATAATGATCAAAATACAAAACTCAGAGACTATACTGGTCATGTTTTGGCCTTATACCAATTTTTCCCTAATTAAATCACTATGGTATCAAACCCTACATTGTTTAGCACTGCTAAGCCCATATAACACCATAAGTTGCATGACTATCATCGAGTCAACACTCTACTTCCATTGCAAAGATGACAGATAGAAAAACACAAGCCATGTCAATGTTGATGACGGGATAGGACAATATACCATAATAAGCATCAACTCCTGCATGGACATGTGGTAGGAAGGCAACTGATACTACACACACATTACACCAATTCCATTCATTGTATGGCCCTGATTAGTGTAAATCTTGTCGCCTTTCCCTCCTCATCCTAGACCGGTTTCTTAACCAAACCATTTAAACATGTCAAAATAATACGTAAGCACAATGAAACATCACCAAACTATTAACATGGTTAAATAATTAACACATGTCCATCATAGAGGACTAACATTTTAGATAACATACATGAAGTCCAGAGCTACTAAAAACTAAGTAACCTCAGATCCTCATCCTGACCATTTTTACTCCATGCTATGGCACTTACTTTTGTCTCTATATTACAATTGGATTTCTTGACAACATTTTCAACATGATGTTCATAACCAGCCTCTTTGGAATCCCTAGCAGCCTCCTCCTTGCCAACCAAATTATCTATCTCAGTCCCTACTATCACTTCGTTCGTACTTACCGATTTACGTTTACCACACTGTTTTTTCTTAATCTTTTGTCTGACACCTTTCTCCACTTTTGGAGTCATCCTATTAATTCGGGGTCTCACTCTCTTCAAAACAACATTCAAACACTAAACAACCCCCTTCACATTTGACTAGAAATTTAACGAATCAGTCACCATACTAACTGCAATTACCCTGGTCTTTAGGGCCTTTTGATTGCTCTTGGAATCTAATTCCACATTAGATACTTTCCCCATTGAATCCCTTAAGAAATACACAAAACATATATACCCTTCCTCTGACTCGCAAGCTATTTCAACAACTTCTTCGAACAATTTATGCAATTTTTCATACCTCTACAGGTGGGGCTTCATTAAAAGACCATCATAACCGCTCTTAACATTCGTGTGCTCGCGCCTCACATCTTTCCTCCACCTATCCAGTACATAGTGTTTATGAAATTGCTTCACTATCTTTTGCAGCATTACCTTCATTAAATGCGTGCAAACAATGCCCCAGAACTCAAGAAGTCTGCATCCACAACTCACATCGGTTACATTATGTCCCTGTAGTTATACTCGAATTGAATGTTCTCCACATCATACTCTAAAATACCTCCATTATCGCTCACAACCGAATGCGTGTAATCTATAATTCATACTATCTCAGCCTACACCTCTTGGAATTTATCAATTGTGTAGGCCGCCTAGAATTGAGCCTCAACACCTGAAGTTGACAAGCATTTTATGATGGTGATAAATGACTTAAAATCCCTATCAGCTTCAAGCTCAACCTTAGCTCATAGAGTGACATCATACCCATCAACAAATTGCTTCAACGTGCACTACAACATAATTGATATACGTCGGCGCTTTAATTCCGGCACCTCACAAAAACGCCGCAATATAACAACTGTCTGTGGCGCTTCCTTAAAGTGTCGCAATATACAAAGAACATATAACGGCGCTTTGAAGCGCCGGTATAAGCTCTCGATATTTACCGGTGCTTGAAAGCGTCGGAATATGCTCTCTGTATATACCGGCACTTTAAAGCGCCGGGATATGTTAATCTGCATACACCGGCACTTTAAAGCGCCGAAATATGGGAATGGACATATGCTGGTAATTTCCAATATAAATGATCTAGCGCCAGAATTTTTCCCCAAAATTTTTCTGTTGCTTTTTGCTCCACCGCGCCGTTCCTCCAAAAAAATTTCCCTGCTCCGCCCTTAGCTCCACCATGTCGTTTCCCCCAAAATTTTCATCCCTCCTGCGAGCTCCCCCGCCATACTCTTCTTGCTGCGTCGCTTATTCTCTTTATTGGTCCACTTATCCCAATCCTCGACCTTTGTTTAAACATCTGGGTAGGCTCTCTGATTTTTTTGTGTTTTTTACTTGATTAGGAAGGTGTTAATTTATTTGATTTTAGTTTATTAGATTGCTTGTAATCAAAGATCAAAGGTATGATATTCGGCCATGCCTCTAAAAGATGGCCTAGTTGCTTCTTCTTCTGTATAAGAATGAATTTTAACTGTCAGCTTTTTTGTTTGACCTTCTGCTCTATAAATCATGACTGTATATCAATAGAATTTAATTTTGAAGCATTTTCTAGGAAAAGAGGAAATAATAGAAAGATCATATTGGAAATATAATGTTCATTTTCCTTGAGTCGATAGATTGTAACCTTTCCCTTAAAAGTATATATATTGTTATTTTCATGTGATTGAGGATTTTGGTAGTTGGTAAACTAAAGTGTGGCCTTTGGCTTAATGTGTAGGTCATGATTCTAGGTTCAGGTATCAAAACCCCACAAACTGGTTTGCAAGGTCTTTCTAGAGCATTGGCACAAAGAGGCATTGCTAAACAGATACAGGTTTATTTCCCTTGACTATTTTGATACTATCATTATGACACTTTTTTTTTTATAAGTAATCATTATGACAAATTTATAATCTGTCATTTTTTATTTTTCTCTATTTCTCATGTGATCGCAAAGGCTCGTGTTCTAATTACTAAATTTGTCGATAAGAAAAGTGGTGTTGCATTTGATATAAGGTTTTTCTATTTACTTGTTCATTTGTGTGCCAGTTGTGGTCCATTGAGACTGTATTTGTTCATTTAATAAATGCTATATGTAGTCAAATAGAAAGAGCTGTATTACAACCCAAATTTGCAAATCTACAAATTTGAGAATCCAAGTATATGAGAATCTACATCAGCATAACAAATATGTTATTTGTTTCTTTGTTTAAAAATTGTATGATTCAGATTTGATTGTTGATTAGATTATATAGTTGTGGACTAAGCCTAATTGGATAGATGACCAATACCTTTTGTGTTTGGGTTTCTATTGACTTAACCTATCCCTTTCTGTTTAGCTCCAGGTCTAAGTTTCTAATTAAACTTTCAATACTTCCAATTGGAAAATTTGGTCATTAAGGGCCCAATTTTTGTTGAACTGAATTGACATTATTAATTGAAACTTAAATTCTGTTTTGAAAATAGAGATGTTGCATTCAATTTCTGTCCTGTCTCACTGAATATCAATAATGGTAGTTGAAAGTGAAACAATGATAAGGTATCAAAATACTAGAAAAAAAGAGGAAATTAGCAATCATTATAGTGAAACAATGACAAAATCCAGTTGAAGAATCTTACTTTCATGATCCTTCTCCAAGATCTGTGCACCTTTTCAAATTTATAACACTCTTCCTTGACCTGACCCACCTTTAAGCATGTGTTTTCTTTCTCCTCAAGTGTGCATTAGAAGAACAAATATAAGTTTAAAATTAAAAATTACACTTGATGAATATCAGTTTGGCTTTGTTTTCTTTGATCATTGTTTTTTTCTGAGCTTCCCTTATACTTTTTTTTTATGTGTTTTTTCTGACCATTCCTATCTTTCAAGTGTGGTTCTTCTAATTCTTGTTAACTTTTAATGCATTCTTGATAGTGTGAGATATAATCATTTTAATGCTTTTATGTATACAGATTGCAAGATGTATAGTTAAAAAAATATCCCTCCCTCGGTTAGAGATAACCAGTATGCAGCTGAGTCTTCACACCAGTATGTAGCTGAGTCTTCACACCATTAAGAAAATATTCACCATGAGCATGAGTATCACCTTGATGATGATAATGACTCGAAAAATGATTCTGATACCGAGCCAATGACAACGTGAAGTGATCACAATGATAGTGAACAATACGAGATAATTGGTAATTTTTGTATTATAATACATCATCTCTATAACTAGTTTGATACCACATTGTTATACTAATTATAAAATTTATGTTTTCAATGCATAGATTCTGAAGGGAGTGTGAGGAATCAAACACGTGTCCTGAGAACCTCACAAGTGTGATCCCTTGAAAGTGGAGAAAAAATTGTGGTCCACTTCAATGCACGTCATCAACCTATTAAAAAATGTGGTCAAATGTTAAGTAGTTGGTTGGGCAAGGTTGCAAAGAGAGGGAACCTTTGTCCGCTTAATTACACGGATTGGAAGAAGGTCCATTCTAGCTACAAGACGGACCTTGTTATATTGATTCGGGTAAGTAACAACTTAATAACCATTGATTGCATCCAATTTTTTTTTTTCTTGTTTTTGTGGTATTGTACATGCATAATCCCTAACACCAATAATGCTTATTTGACATTGATTTCTTTTCTTTGTGGTAGAGGAAGTTCCATTACCCTATTATTGAGGCGATAGACAAAATTTTGTTGAGGATGATAGACAAAACTTTGTGGTAGAGGAAGTTCTGGTGAACTACTAGTTCTCTGAGCAGAGTAAGGTTGTTTTAAGATAATTATGTTCATTTCGATTCTCATTGTTTCTATTTTTCTAATAATGACTGATTATTCAATTGGTTTATTATTGGTGTAGAAATATTCTACTATAGGGACAGCGGCACGTGAAAGACAACAATGTCCTCACACGTCTAGTTCAAAGAGTTTTACTAGAAGACGGGATGAATATGTGAGTTAATTTGCTTCATTCATTCAATCTTTCATTTGAGATGTAGTGTATTGAGTCACAATTTGAACTCTTTTCATACATGGTAGCAAATGACACATGGGAATGAGCTCGGGCGCGTAGAGTTTTTTGTTGAAACTCATAAACACAAGGATGAAACTTTTATTAATGATGCATCACAACAATTTACGGTAAGTTCATTGTACATTTATTGGTTGATCAAAGATGAAAATTGTATTTATTTGTCATGGTTGATCAAAGATAAAAAAGGGTTTCTCTTGCGTGGTTTATGTAGAAAAAGGTAGCTCTTTGTGATAGCTTGATAAGTCTAAGGGTTATTCTACATTTTAAATCATGCTTCTCAGCTGTTTGGTTGGATGACTTGTCTTCCTCTACATTGTTCTTGTCTTATGAACAAAGTTCTAGGTATTTGTGAAAAAGAATTGTAAAATCAAGAAACTGTAGATGAAAAGAAATCCACCATACTCTATTTACTTATTGAACTAAGAAAGGTTTTTGCATCTATTGTTTTATCTTTTATATCATCAAATGTTCATATGCCGTAATCTCTAAAGTCATGAATATACCATAAATTTTAAAAACCAACAAACTCAAGTTTTAATCAGTATTATTTTTTGTGTTTGATAAGTACAATTTTGATATAAAGAGCAAGAGGGTGCCAACCCATGTAATTAGAAACTTACCTACAACTCAAAAATCTTGCGAGCTCTATTTCATTTTTAAAATAATTTCCATTTAGCCAATAGTTAAGAGTTTTAATCAGTATTGTTGAGGGTAAATGGTTGCATCTCATTCATTTGTCTGTTTTTTTCTTTTCTTTATGAGCTATGTTGATCGGACTTTGGTGTGTGTCCAAGTTTGGCTGAGTGCCAGACTTGTCTATTTTTTGTAAGGTTTTACAACTTTACTTTGGTTTGGATTGTCGAAAGAAAGAGTAAATATTTGGATTTTGGAGTGTCGTGTCCGATACGGGTACGTTAGGGTAAAATGAAGAGTCTAAATAGCATAGTTTATCAGTATCATAATTACATTTAGGTCTTCCTGACACTGTGTGGTGGGGAACTGTTCTTGTTTTGTCTCAAGTTTTCGTGGCTTTGCTTTACTTCCCCGTTAGTTTAAAACTCTAAATAGTTACTGTGTGGTGGGGAACTGTGATGGCCAGAATTTTATTTCACTTTTTTAGTTCCTATCTTCTCTTTTGTTTATTTGTCATGGTTGCCAATTGAATTTTACTATTCCCAAGAATTACAGGGTGCACCTTCTGGTGATTCTGACCTTGCCATTTCCCTCATCCAAAGTTGTACAGAAAAGCTTGAGCTTTTTGTTTGTAGATTTTTAACATCTTGTTTTTTGGAGTTACACCCTCTGCTGTGTTTGGACTTTCAACTCAAATAAGGAATGATATGGGATACCATGGGGCTTATGCTGAAGAGATAAATAGTTTGAGAGCACAAATGGAAGAAATCAATCAACAGCATGCGCATAAGATTGAACAGTATGCGCATCAGATTGAACAGCAGTCGTATCAGATTGAAGAAATTACAGCTAAGCACGATGATCAAATGAACAGTATGCAATCCCAAATGGATGAGCTGAAGTCTTTACTAAAACAATTGGTTAGTAGATGACCTCAAAATTGATGTCAAGTGTGATGGTAACTATGATTATTTTTTTTTTTTGTACATGAAATGACTTTTGTACTGAGTAAAAGAATTTTTATGGATGATGGTATATTTTATATATTGAAGAATATTTTGAAATTTTATGGTACATTTTATATATTGAAAACCATTTTAAATTTTATGGTACATTCTATTTATTGAAGGGTTCATTTTATTGTACAATATTTAAACCAAAATAATGTGAAAAAAAAATTAAAACAGTTATATATTGGTGCTTAGAAGCGTTAGTATTTTGGAAAAGGGCCAACATATATCGGCGCTTGTAAGCGCCGCAATATACTGTCGCCGAAATATACCCGTGCTTACAAGCGCCGCAATATACCAGCCCTTACAAGCGCCGCATTATACGGGTGCTTTATCCGACACTTGCAAAAAGCACTGGAAATGCATATTCCGACACTTTAAAGCGTCGAAATATGCACAAAAAAAACGCTGGCGATAACCTTTTATCTTGTAGTGGTGGTTGTTTGGGAAATATAACCATCAAAGAACGAATTAACATTTTCACTCCTCTGAGTTGGGGACATTCTTGCCTAGAAAATGCCATTTGAATAATGCATTGATGTTTTCATCTAGCTCTCTCTTCAAACTTCCCATTCAACCATGGGTTACCACTTAATTTGACATCACCGCTTATCAAATTCAACTACAGTCATAGAATCATGCATTGATGTTTTCATCGTGCTCACTAATTCTATATACTAGCAGTGTGCACCAAAATTTTTAGGTAATTTTTTCATTATGTGAAAGAATCGCCAACAATGTAGGACCCTAGGAAAACAGAGGTTATCTCTTTTTGCATTGCTTTGTACTGATAAGCGATTACTGCATTTGGTGCTTTGTCTTCCATGCACCGCAACTATGCATGAAAAAGCCATTTGAATGACCTAGCATTCTTATTAGACAACAACCCATACCCAAGTAAAACAGATTGCCCATGGTGATTAACACCCACAAATGGCACAAATGGCATATTGTACTTATTAGTTACGTACGTCGTGTCAAATATAACAACATCACATAATGAGTCATATGTAGCGTGGGTCCTTGCATTAACAAAACACATTGCGAACACATAGATCGTCCTCCAAGTCCACATGATAAAAATTAGGATTCGCATCTTGCATTCTTGAGAAGTACATCCTATTAGGGTTAAACTACCATATCCCTACAGATCTTGAGATGCGAATATAGAGAAGAAAATAGAAATAAATCAAAAACAAACACACAGCACATAGATTTACAGGGTTTACCCAAACTCGGGTTACGTCCATGTAGTTGCAGCGATGTCACTATGTCTTGAAGAACAATACAAGGAGGTCTCGTCCCTAGACACCCCTCACAATATTCATAAAAAAAGACGGCTCACTCACTTACACAAAAGGAATAAGATGAAACCCTTATATTTCCGGGTTAAAACAAAACAGAGATACCAAACAATGCTGAAAACACCAGATTGGACAAAAAAAACCACCAGGCTCTACACATAGTCTAACAATCTCCCACTTGGAGACTGGTCCAATCACCAACACCAAGCACCACATGCCTTCAAACAAAGCAACCATCGCTGCAACTCATTCACCTGTTCTCAAGCTTGAAGACCAACTGAAGCTGAGCATAGCTTCAATTTCTCAATAGTGACACCCTTAGTCAACATATCTGCTGGATTCTCAGTTCCATGAATCTTCTCCAGTGCCAACTATTCAGTGTCGAGAAGAGAGCGAATAAAGTGATATCTCATTTGTATATGCTTCGTCCTGGAATGAAACGCCCAATTCTTAGCAAGAAAAATAGCACTCTGACTATCACTGTGTAGAGTACCCCTCTCATTCTTCTTACCTAGCTCATCCAAGAAACCCTGCAACCAAACCATCTCATTCCCAGCTTCAGTTATGGTTACATACTCAGCTTCTGTAGTAGAGAGAGCAACGATCTTCTGCAACTCAGAAGCCCAACTTACAGCTGTACCACTCAGAGTATACACAATCCCTGTAGTACTCTTCCTGCTATTAACATCACCAGCTAAATCCGCATCCATAAAACCCTGCAGTTTTAAACCTGCCCTTGTGAAGCACAGAGATGTATCTGAAATGCCTTTCAGATACCTCAGAATCCATTTGACTGCCTCCCAATGTTGTTTTCCCAGATTACTCATGTATCTACTCACTACTCCCACTGCATGTGCAATGTTCGGTCTTGTGCAGACCATGGCGTATATAAGACTTCCAATAGCTGAGGCATAGGGAACCCTACTCATGTAATCCTGCTCCTACTCTATCTTTGGTGACTGATCCTTAGATTATCTAAAATGACTAGCCAGAGGTGTGCTCACTGGTTTAGCACCATCCATGCTAAATCTACTAAGAACCTTCTTCACATACTCTGTCTGTGAAAGTTTCAAAATCCCACTTACTCTGTCTCTGATGATTCTCATAGCAAGGATTTGTTTTACAGCACCCAAATCCTTCATTGCAAACTATTTTGACAACTGCCTCTTGAGATTATTAATCTCCTCAATGTTAGACCTTGCAACGAGCATATCATTCACATACAACAATAATAGGATATAAGAGTTGTCAAAACTTTTAACATAGCAACAATGGTCTGCCTGGCACCTTGTGAACCCGGTGCTACACATGAAGCTGTCAAACTTCTTGTACCAATGTCTTAGAGCTTGTTTCAACCCATACAAACTCTTTCTCAGTTTACAAACCTGATTTTCCTTTCCCTCCACTGCAAATCCTTGTGGTTGATGCATATAAATATTCTCCTCCAAATCACCATGAAGGAATGCTATCTTCACATCTCTGCAGCCACAATTCCCAGTACCAGGCTGATTGTTGTTAACTCCACAACTGGAGAGAAAATATCTATGTAATCAACACCCTCTTTCTGTTGAAAACCTTTCATAACCAATCTGACCTTGTAGCGCTTGCTACCATCATGGTCTTCTTTTACTTTGTACTCCCATTTGTTATGTAAAGTTTTCTTCCCTTCTAGCAATTCAGTTAGTTCGCATGTCTGATTCGTCATCAGTGAGTCCATCTCATCCTTCATGGCCAACTCCCATTTGCTAGAATTTTTAACCTGCAAAGCTTCATCATAACATTCTGGCTCACCACTGTCAGTCAACAAAATATAGAACAAGGATGGTGAGAACAGTTGTGGAGGTCTAATGTTCCTAGAAGACTTTCGAACAACACTTATCGGCGTACACTGTTCTACCTGTGGGTTTGTATTCTCATCATTTTCCTGACTCCTACTCTGCACTGTGCTTTCAGAAAATTCATCCAAGTCAACAAACTCAGACTTCTTTGGTTCTGGCCCTGTAACAACAGATTCTGCACTTAACCTGTCTTTGTATATAACCTGTTCATTGAAAATCGCATTTCTACTCCTAATAATTTTTCGATTTTGATTATCCCAAAACCAATAACCAAAAGCTTCATCACCATAGCCAATAAAGAAACATTTTTTGGATTTAGCATCTAGTTTACAGCGAGCATCAGAGTCAATATGAACATAAGATAAACAGCCAACACTTTTAAGTAAGAAAGGTTTACCTCTTTTCCACTCCATACATCTTCAGGTATCCTGCAATCCAAAGGAACTAACGGTCCTCGATTTATCAAGTGAGCTGTTGTGCTAACTGCATCGGCCCGAAAAGTTTTTGGCAACCCAGCATGCAACATCATACTTCTAGCACGCTCATTGAGGGTTCTGTTCATGCACTCAGCCACACCATTCTGTTGTGGTGTCCCGAGAATAGTCTTCTCCATCCTAATCCCATTAGCAGCACAAAATTCTCTAAACCCCCCATCTATGTACTTTCCACCATTATCAGACCTCAAACATTTTACCTTCAAACCTGTTTCAGTCTCAACCATGGGCTTCCATTTCTTAAAAGCCTCAAATACCTCAGATTTATTTTTCAGAAAATAAACCCATACCTTCCTACTTGAGTCATAAATAAATGTGATATAATATCGTAAACCTCCAAGAGATGCAACTGGGGAAGCTCCCTACAAATCTATGTGTACCAACTCCAATTTTTCAGAGTTTGGAGTTCTGCCTCCTTTCAAGAAACTGACCCTTCTCTGTTTCCCAAAAATGCAGCTCTCGCACAAATTAAAGTCAAGGGATTTCAACTCTGGTAGTTTCCCTTTAGACAGCATCACTTTCATCCCTTTTTCGCTCATGTGATCAAGCCTGCGGTGCTATAGATTTGTATCAACTTTTGCATCAACCACTGCAATAGTATCTTTCACACTTGAGGTCATGTACAGAGTACCCGTTTTTGTTCCACGAACCACTACCATGGCTCCCTTTGTAATCTTCCAAGTACCAGCCCCAAATGTCACCGTGTGACATTCAGCATCAAGTTGTCCTACAGAGATCAAGTTCCTCATCAATTTTGGAACATGTCGCACTTTTTGTATCAACCACACAGACCCATTCGACAATTTAATGCGAACGTTTCCCATACCGATAATATCCAAGGCTTCTCTATCAGCCAAATATACCTTCCTAAAATCACCTGTTACATAGTGCTCCATGATTTCTCGGTGTGCAGTGGTATAGAAAGAAGCTTCTGAGTCCAAAAACCAAGAGTCAATGGGACTATCAACAGAAAGTAATAGGGCATCATGTAGTTCTTCTGTCACAATATTTGCAACATCGTTCTTATTCCTTTTCTTCTGCGGTTCTTTATAGTTTTTCTTAAAGTGGCCAGTCTTGCCACAATTCCAGCATTCCAGTTGTCGTCCAGATCTAGATTTACTCCTACCTTCTCTTCTGGATTTTGATCTACTCCGATTTGAATTTCTATCATGTGCTCTACCTCTTGTCTCAAGATTTAAAGCGAAACTAGAACCCGAGGTTTCACCCGCATCTCTCCTGCAAACCTCTTCGCTTAAAATCAAATCCCGAATATCTTCATATTTGAGTTTATTCTTCCCTGCAGAATTACTCACCGCCGTTCTCATGGCTTCCCAACTGTTTGGCAAAGAAGCCAAAACAATTAAAGCACGGATCTCATCATCAAAATCAATCTCAACAGAGGACAATTGATTAACAATTGTATTGAACTCATTTAGATGCTGCGCAACAGGGGTACTTTCTGCTATATTCAAATTGAACAACTTTTTCATTAGATGCACTTTGTTGTTAGCCGGCGGTTTTTCATACATAATGGACAAAGCCGCCATCATATCCTTGGTGGTCTTCTCCTTCATAACATTGTGCGCAACTGATCTTGATAAAGTTAATCTAATAACTCCTAGTACCTATCTATCAAAAAGATTCTATTAGTCTTCTTTCATACTTTCTGGCTTTGCCCCTAACAGAGGCAAATGTAATTTCTTCCCATAGAGATAATCCTTGATTTGCATCCTCCAATACCCAAAATCTATGCTATAGAATTTTTCGATTCCCGTCGTCTTTCCTTCTTCTCCGACCATCGCTCCCACTTAAAACCGATAGCTCTGATACCAGTTGTTAGGGTTAAACTACCCTATCCCTCGGATCTTGAGATGCGAATATAGAGAAGAAAATAGAAATAAATCAAAGACAAACATACAACACATAGATTTACATGGTTCACCCAAACTCAGGTTACGTCCACGGAGTTGCAGCGATTTCACTATGTCTTGAAGAACAATACAAAGAGGTCTCACCCTTAGACCCCCCTCATAGTATTCACAAAAAAGGACGGCTCACTCACTTACATAAAAGGAATAAGAAGAAACCCTTATATTTCCGGGTTAAAACAAAACAGATACCAAACAGTGATAAAAACACCAGATTGGACAAAAAAACCACCAGGCTCCACACATAGCCTAACACATCCCCATTGCATCGACATCGCCTTCTGTATACTGTAACATTCTTTGCATGTCTTCATGATTCCGACAATCCTTCATAGTCACACTCACTTTCTCAGACCCACTTGTCTCCACCCCAAGAGAATCATAGTTCTTAGCCATTTTTATTCCAACCTCATCGTTTATCATTAACCTCTTTTTCACTCCAAACTTTAACCTTTTGTTGTTCCTAAACCTCCAGGATTTGGTAGGGCTTAGATCATGGCTATGTTGAACCTCAACTACAGATACTCTGAAAGTTGAGTGCTTTGTTAAAACCACACTCATCTTGGTTTCCCACTAATGATTTTGGCTTCAACCGATTCTACTTGTGCTTTCATCTCTTCCTCCCGCCCACACACACAAAACCACCCCACCCCCGCACCACCACCACCCCTTCCCCCCTGGCGAATAAGCAAGAACTAAATTCCCTATAAACATTGCACCTAGAGTTTTGAATATTGAAACCAAACCCTTTTTGTAAAGCATTCTTAGCATAGAATTCACAAGCGTCTTCGAATGTCTCGATCTCTATACCACGACATGGTTTATTCATAGGTACAGATATGTGTCCCTCAAATGCATCTAATTCCCTACCTGTAAAGCATCCTTTTATAGGGAAAAGTGTTCCTCTGCTTCCATGCGACCTACCGTTCAACTCCAAAGCACTAACCATTAACAAAACCCCTCACATAAACATATCTGCACACTGTTAGAGTTTTATATACTTCACGGAATCAGATCTGTAAAACCCTGGATGAACATGGGATCTCATTCCCCAGTGAGGGAATATTTCATGTGATTAACAGTTCTCAAATCGTTTACACAAGGAAAGGGAATATTATTACATAACATTAATCAATTTTAGTTAAAATTAATTAAAAAAATTATATGTAACCTTATAGAACCACTCTTTCTCATTAGGCATTGCCAACTACACAATGCTTTAATCACTCGTGGATATACTTATAGATGCCCAATGTTGACTACATATTTTAATGCCCTAACTGTAAGAGAAGCACTAGTGACACTTTCATACACTATTATAGTAATTACACCAACTGGACTTGTAACTGATGGACATCCACTTACAAGTTGTGGAAAGTACTCGTGACTCCTTAGCCTCATGCGCTATCTTATACATCTAGCTCAATAACTCTTAGAGAACCAAAGCTACCTCAACGATGGGGATAGCAACCTATATCATCCCCATCTCTAACCAATGGACACAAGGAACTTTTACTGGTAAATTATGTATTTACACTGGTCACTCTTTGAGAGTCCATAAGTCAAACTTGGATCACTTACACTACAAGTGAAACCACTCGTTATCCACTCATAAGTTGTGGAAAAGTACTCACGACCCCTTAACCCCATGCGCTATCATATGCACCTGGCCCTATAACACTCACTTGGAGACCTAATAATGCCTCAACGATGGGGATTGCAACCTACATTATTGTAACTACCCATCTTGGGTTGGCCACCCACGAGACAGTATCGTCACATTTTGAAATCTCAGCACGACAGATATATGCAACAACATAAAAAAATACATCGACTGAAAATATATATACATCAAGTCTCAACCCTCAACAGGAAAGTTACATTATCAATATCCTATCTGAAACTATATATATATATATATATATAACATATTAAAGATGCATGAATATCTACAAAAAAATTTCTTCTTCTTCCATTAATCTGAGGATGTGGACCACCAGATTTACATATAAAAACTCACTCTAAATCTTAGCTCACAAATTTATCTGTCTTGCTCGCTATTTGAAATTATTTAACAAATAGGAGTGAGCTTCACAAGCTCAGTGAATTAAATTTACTAGAAATACTCGATTCGTATATTTCTAGTTATATGCAATCATTATTAAATCAGCAAAACTAATCATTTATCTCTTCTCACATACTAATTCAATCATTTGTTAATCTCTTTATAAATAAATTATCAGGCTATCATTTTGCAATACATATATCTCGTATACCAATCATATCCGTTTTATTCTCATATATTTTATCAATTTATTATTTTCAATTTAATATCATCATTTACCTCATTCTAAGGTTCACATCATACAAACAATCGATCATATAATTCTTTATCATGTCATCCTTTCAATTTCTTTATCATCAAAGTTGTCTCACTATGAGACTCATCTATCAATGAATCATTTTATAATCAATATTGATTCTTTAGCATCTCAGCCAACAATAATAAATATTTAAAAATAAATGCATGAATTTAAATTTTCTTTCTTTCTTTCTTTTTTTCTCATCAGATCATTTCATACTATCATTTAGGAACGTATTCCCATATATCGACATGTTACTGCCAAACTAGTTACCTTCCTAGTCTTCTCAACCAAACCAGCTACCTTCTTGGTCTTTCTTTTATGCATATGAGCAATAACATACAAGCAAGCATACGTTAAAGCATTCAATTCAACTATCTCTTTCTCAAAATTATTATTTTATCATATATATTAAATTGTCTCCTCATATATCATATCAATTTTTCAATCATATCTTTCAAAAATTTCATATATCTTTTCAGCATATTTTTCATTAATTCGTACTTTTAAAATATAACTTCTTATATAATTATTTTTCAACATATCATTTAATCATTAATCAATCAATCAATCAATTATTATACATAAAAGAAAATAAATCATCCAATCATTATAATTCAACAATTTATTAAAATACCACCAATTCATATTTTTATTGGTCTTGATTACTAAAAGTAAATCTAACTCACCGTGTAGCACTTAAAGCTACCTGTGGATCACCTCTTTGCCTTTCCTACTCCTTTCAACAATTTTTTGGGATTGCTGATCACTAATACTTAACCATAAACTTTCATTAATCTTACTATTTCATAACTTAATTCAAACAATATAATTATTTAGTTACGAGTCTTATTAAAAATTTACCCCTGATTGAGATAAAGTCTTGATATTGAAATTGAATGACTGTAATTATTTAAAACTTTTGAAGAATTGCTATATAAATTTCCTAGAGAAAAAGAGTAGAAGAAAAGAAGAGAAATGAATTGAAATTATTTTCCTTTGGCGTGAATGAAGTCTCTGTTAACACTTAGAGATAATTCAAAGCATTAGCACATTTTTTTAATAATAAATAAATTAAAAATATCAAAGGCTAATGATTATGTTCACATGAACAAAATCAAACTCTAGACTCTTCTTTCTTTCACCGTTTGTCGCTTCTTTTTTCTTTTTTTATTATATATATATATATATATATATATATATATATATATATTTCTTACTTCAAAGAATTTCACGTGATGTTCACCGTTTGCCTTTTTGAGTATTTACGATTCTGCCATTGATTTTTTTACAATACTGTCCTTATTTAAAATTTACAATTTTTGCCATTTTCCCCTTAAAAATCAATTTTTCATCTTTTCTTCCTTCCAAAAATTTTATAAAAATTACAGAAAAACACAAATTTATATTTTCTTCCAAAAAAAAATTATTTATTTTCATCAACTTCAGTCCATATCTTTCTTTAAAAATCTTTCATTTCAACTTCAAATTTCAAAAAAATTTAGTACTTTCTTCTTCAAAATTTTCTAACTCTTTTCAACAAAATTTTGCAATATTATCTTTCAAATATTATTTCAAATCAATACTAAATCTTTCATCTACGGATTATTTAATTCAATATAATATATGTAAAATTAATTCTTTACCCTTATTTTATGAACACGAATATTACAATTTTACCCACCTTATGAAAATTTCGTCCCTGAAATTTTCTTACCTAACTCATGAAAAAGCTGGGGATAATATTTCATCATTCTTGCCTCACACTCCCAAGTAATTTCTTCAATATCTTTATTCTGCCATAACACTTGAACTAAAGAGATAACTTTATTACGTAAGGCTTATTCCTTTCTATCTAGAATTCTTACGGGTACTTGCATAAAGGTCAAATTTTTCTGAAGTTCTATAGCCTGACTCGGAATACTATGGGATTCATCATGTAAACACTTTCTCAAAAGTGAAACGCAAAACACATTGTGTAATTGCTTTAACTCCGGAGGCAAATCCAATCTATATACTACGGGTCTAGTTCTTTCAAACACCTCATAAGGCCCCACAAATCTCGAACTCAACTTTCTTTTCTTTTTAAATCTTAATACACTCTTCCACGAAGATATCTTCAAATACACCCAATCACCAACTTGAAATTCAAAAGGCTGTCTTCTATTATCGGTATATCCTTTCTGTCTATTTATGTGCTTCTTTAAGGTTCTCTTTAACTAGTTTGATCATCTCAGTAGTCAAATCTATCATTTCTGGACCAAATATCTTTCTTTCTCCAACCTCTTCCCAATATACTGGAGTTCTGCACCTTCTACCATATAAAGCCTCAAATGGTGTCATCCCAATACTAGCTTGATATTGATTATTATATGCAAACTTGATCAAAGTTAAATAAGCATCCCAACTCACTGGAAAACTCAATACACTTGTCCTCAGTATATCCTTCAATATTCTAATGATCCTCTCTGTCTGCCCATCAGTTTGAGGATGAAAAGTTGTACTAAACTACAACTGTGTACCCATAGCTATCTGAAAACCCCTCCAAAATCTAGAAGTAAATCTAGAATATCTATTTGATACAATGCTCAAAAGTACTCCATGAAATTTCACAATCTCTGCTACATACCACTCAACCAAATTTTTAGGACTCTTGGTAGTTTTAATAGGAAGGAAATGCGAAGACTTAGAAAGTCTATCCACTATAACCCGTACAGCATCATGACCTCTCTAGGTACGGGGAAAACCAGAAACAAAATCCATACTAACATTCTCCCATGGCTGATTCAGGTACTGGAAGATGCTGTAATAAACCTATCGGATGTCCATTCTCAAACTTCACATGTTGACAAATCAAACATCTAGAAATATACTCAGCTGCATCTTTATTCATCCCTGACCACCAATAATTCTGTTTCAACCCTCTATACAACCTATTATTACCTGGGTGTATAAAATACACATTATCATGAGCCTCTCTTAGTATCTCCTTTCTCATCTTAACATCATTGGAAACACAAACTCTATATCCCAATACCACCATATCATCTTCTTTATTTTTGAACTCAGTCTGTTTCCCACTTAATACTTCATGTCTAATCTTCTCTATCCCTTCATCTCTACTCTGCATCTTTAACAAGCGATCAATAATAGAAGATTGTATTACCATATTTGCCATCAGTACTCCTCTATCACTAATACTCAACTGTATTCTCAATTCTACTGTCAAGATAATATCATGACTCCCAATAGCAGCTAATCTACCTGTAAACCTTCTACTCAGTGCATCAGCTACTACATTAGCCTTCTTTGGATGATAGTGAATTTTATAGTTATAGTCATTAATCAACTCCATCCACCTCATCTGTCTCAAATTCAACTCTCTCTGGGTAGATAAATGCATTAAACTTTTATGATCAGTAAAAATTTCATAAGTGGCTCCATACAGATGATGTCTCAAAATCTTCAAAGCAAAAACTATTGCAGCCAATTCTAAATCATGGATCGAGTAATTTCTCTCATGGTTCTTCAATTGCCTAGAAGCATAGGTTATAAGTCTCCCATGTTGCATCAACACACATCCTAACCCCTGATGCGACGCATCACTATATACCATAAATCCTTCATCACCAGAAGGAAGAACTAATACCGGAATAGTAGTCAACTTCTCTTTCAACAGCTGAAAACTCTTCTCATATTCTTCTGACCACTTAAACTTCACTTCCTTCCTGGTCAATCTGGTCAATGGTACAAAAATAATAGAAAATTTTTGGATAAACCTTCTATAATAACCAGCCAACCCCAAAAAACTTCTAATTTCAGTCACACTAGCTGGTCTTTCCCAATTCAACACTGCCTCTACTTTCTGTGTGTCAACTGCTATACCATCTCCCGACACAACATGTCCAAAGAAAGATTTTTCATTCAGCCAAAACTCACACTTAAAAAACTTTGCATATAATTTCTCTCTCCTCAGAATCTCTAACACTATCTCTAAATATCTCATATGCTCTTCTTCATTCTTGGAATACACCAGGTTATCATCAATAAATACAATCACAAATCTATCTAAGAATGGTTTAAACACCCAATTCATTAGATCCATAAATGCTGCAGGAGCATTAGTCAACCCAAATGGAATCACAAGGAATTCATTATGGGCATAACGTGTCCTAAAAGCAGTCTTAGGCTGGTCCCCTCCTTTATCTTCAATTGATGATAACCTGATATCAAGTCTATCTTAGAAAAACCCTAGTCCCCAGAAACTACTCAAATAAATCATCTATTCTAAGCAAAGAATATTTATTCTTGATGGTAATCTTATTCAACTATCTATAATCAATGCACAACCGTATTGTTCCATCCTTTTTCTTCACAAACAACATAGGGGCTCCCCAATGCAACATACTAGGTTGAATAAATTGTTTATCTAACAACTCATGATGTTGAACTTTCAATTCTCTCAACTCAGCTGGTGTCATTCTATAAGGTGCTAAAGATATGGATGCAGATCCCAGAATCACCTCAATAGAAAACTCAATCTCCTGGTTGGGAGGCAAACCAGACAACTCATTAAGGAACACATCAGAAAAATATTTTACTACTAAGATTTCTTCCAACTTCCTAATCTCCTTTCTAGAATCCACCACATACGCCAAATACCTCTCACAACCCTTCATTAGCCATCTACTAGCAATCAGAGCAAAAATAAGATAGTTGGCAAATATGTTACGTTCTCCCTACAAATTAAACTTTTCCTGTTCTGGTATCCTGAACACCACATTCTTCCTAAAACAATTTACCCAAGCATGATATGTAGATAACCAATTCATCCCCAAAATTAAATCAAATTTTGTTATATCTAAAGGCAACAAATTAACTTCAAACTCTCTATCAGCTATACTAATCACACAACCCCTATAAATAGTCATGATAATAACCTTATCCCCAGTAGGAAACTCAACAATAACAACATCCACCAAAGGACTAACACAAGCATCAATAGATTTCATATAAACACTGGATGCAAAAGAATGGGTTGTACCATGATCAATCAATAATCTAGCAGGTCTATTAAGAATAGATACCATACCCATAACAATATCAGGAGAGGTATGTGCATCATGTTGGTTCAAGGTATAGACTCTGATTTTTCTGGGTTGTAACTGACTACCGCATCCCCTCTCAGCTACTGGTCATCTACCTCTGCCTCGCATACTCCTTGATCCACCACTTCTCTCCACTTGTTTTCTCCCAACACCTCTAGCACTTATCTCAACAGATTTCCCCACTGGAAAATCTAAACTAATATGTCCTCCCTCACCACATATAAAGCACATCAGAGTAGGATAATTCCGAGATAGATGTCCTATCTGATTACATCTGTAGCAAATTCTTGTCTCTCGATCATACATCAGATTACCACTTCCTCTTGGTGGCATACTTACTCCTTTACCATAACCTCTAGTTCCCATAGTCTGTCTCCTAAATCTAGGGGTCTCGCCAATATTACTCTAAGCTATAAAAGCAACAGATCCTACTTGCCTCTGACTCTATATCACAGTTCCCTGTGACAAGGAACGCCCTCTTTGGCGTGGTTTTCCACCCTATACACTTATACTACTACCACCTCTGGATCCCTCAAATCTAGATCTCTTCAGCGAATCTCTTCTAACTCTAAACTCCATCACATCTTTCTCAATCTGTAATGCTTTATCCACCATTATAACATAATTCACAATACCCATATAATCTCATATTATAACCCGTCTAAAAATCTCTTACATTTCCTCTCCTCTGTATTTACTAACTCATGTACAAACCTCGACAAGGCTATAAATTTACTATCATACTCAGCCATAGATAAAGTGTTCTGCCTTGAATGAATAAAATTTCTCTCATGTTGTGCTCGAAACGTATCTGGAAAATACTTCATAAAGAACACATCCTTAAAATTACACCAAGTTAAGGGTTGATCTACATAAGTACTCAATCTAGGCAGAATATCCTCCCACTATTAAAAAGCCTCACCTTATAACTTAAATGAAGCGAAGACTACATTTTGCCTATCTGTCACTGGTAAGACTTCAAAATATTTCTCAACATGTTTAATCAACTACTTAGCCTCAATAGGATTTATAGATCCTCTAAAAGACTGGGGTTTAAATTTAATAAATCTCACAAAACAATCTCCTTGCATCTCATGTGCAAACACACCATCAACCTCATAAACCTCTTGTCTCACTACACCAGGTTCTGTTCTAGCCCTTTCCTCTAGTCTCCTCTGTAAATTATCAGCCCTATCTTCTATTACATTCATTCTCTCTATAGCTCGATTAAGAACTTCTCTCAACTCATCTTTCCTAATATCATATTCTCTCACACCTCTACTCGTACCAGTTATACTAGCAACCTGTTACCTTGCATGAACCACAGACTCGACCTCCATTTCAGCTTCTTCTCTTCTAAATATTGGGGTCTACCTCATCCTCTCTGGTTCAATACTCTACCTCTAGCTCTAGAACGTCCACGTGTCATCCTCAGATTCTGCATTAAAATATAGTTTATTTAAATTTTCTACTTCTTTAAATTTTTATGCAGTCTATAGAATCATAAAAACCTAATACTTTGATAGCAAAATTGTAACAACCCATCCCGGGTTGGCCACCCCCGAGATGGTTTCGTCACATTTTGAAATCTTAGCACGACACATATATGCAACAATATAAAAACATACATAGACTGAAAATATATATACATCAAGCCTCAACCCTCAACAAGGGAGTTACATTATCAATATCCTATCTGAAACAATATATACAACATATTAAAGATGCATGAGTATCTATAAAAAAAAAATTAAATAAAAAAATTAAAAATATCAAATGCTAATTATTGTGTTCATGTGAACATAATCAGACTCCAAACTCTTCTTTCTTTCACTGTTTACCGCTTTTTTTTCCTTCTTTTTTTCTTATATTATATTATATTATATATATATATATATATATATATATATATATATATATATATATTCTTACTTCAAAGAATTTCATGTGATGTTCACTGTTTGCCTTTTTTGAGTATTTATGATTCTGCCATTGATTTTTTTACCATTATGTCATTATTTAAAATTTACAGTTTTTGCCATTTTCCCCTTAAAAACCAAATTTTCATCTTTTCTTCCTCTCAAAAATTTTATAAAAATTTTTATTTTCTTCCAAAAAAATTAATTATTTTCTTCCAAAAAAATTAATTATTTTCCTCAACTTCAGTCTATATTTTTCTTTAAAATTCTTTCATTTCAACTTTAAATTTCGAAATTTTTCAGTACTTTCTTCATCAAAAATTTCTAACTCTTTTCAACAAAATTTTCAATATTATCTATCAAATCAATACTAAATCTTTCATTTATGTATTATTTAATTCAATATAATATATGTAAAATCACTTTTTTACCTTTATTTTATGAACACAAATATTACAATTATCCCTATATCTAACTCATGGATACAAGAGACTTCTACTGGCAACTTATGTATTTACATTGTGATTATTTGAGAGTCCACAAGAAAAACTTGGATCACCTACACTACCAACTCAAATAACTTGTGATCCATTCATAAATTTTGGGAAAGTACTCACGACTTCTGAACCGTATACGCTATCTTATGTATATAGTCCAATAACTCTTGGAGACCCAATACTACCTCAATGATGGACACAAGGGAATTGTACTAGTAACTTATATATTTACACTATTGACTCTTTGAAAGTCCACTACTCAAACTTGGATCACCTACACTACCAACTGAAACCACTCCTGACACTTGCATTCATTATTATAATGATTACTAGAACTCGACTTGTAATTGATGGAAATCCACTGATAAGTTGTGGAAAAGTACTCACAACTCCTTAAACCCATGTGCTATCTTATACATCTCCCCTAATAACTCTTGTGCACCCACTAATGCCTCAATGATGGCAATTGCAACTTAGATCATGGCCATCGTTAACTCATGGAGACGTGGGACTTGTGTAGGTAACTTATGGATATACATTGGTAACTCCAGGAGAGTCCACTTGTCAAACTTGGATCACCCACCTTACTAACTCTACTTGACTTTGTAAAACTCAATACGTATTGATACAACCAAAAACACACACCCAATAGCGAGCTAACATGTGGACAACCCTGAACCAACAGCAAGGCGACACATGGACACTTCTACTTCCAATGAAGAGATGACACGAGGACAAGCTAGTGACAGACCCACTAACGTCCTCGGACACCCCTACCCAGACCTGTAAAGCACAAATGTCAGGGAACCCCATCCCCGAACACCCCTTTCCAGACCTAAGCGTAAATCTAGGGATCACGATCCTTCTTGGATACCCAGCCATACCCACTTGCAAAGGAACGGGATCTCCTGGATTTCCCCTATCCCTGGCACGTGAGCCACCTCACCTTTACAAGACTATAAAATGATCAAGGTATGCAAATCCATGGGAAGACACAATCATATTTTACTTACTGAAAGCCCCACGATCCCCTTTCATCTGACAACTTATACTAACAAGAGCGTCGGAGCGTCCTCGGAGGCATCACCCATTTTCCTCCTCCAGTGAACCTAGCTCATTCCGTTTTCCCTGTGCAGGCTCCCCCATTAAATACCGATCGTTAGCTCAGCAACACGTTTTTGACATCATCAAGTATATTGAACAGGATCCTTAACCATTTTATATGATCACTCTAGTACTGCTTTCAGCCATGTCTATTTCATTTAAAGGTAAGGCCTAGCTGTAAACATAATCATTTAACAAGTTTTTATGTGTTATTGAATGTAGCATACTCACTTTGATATAATTAAGTGCATCAAACGAACTTCAACCTTGTATGGCTAATATTTTTGTTTAAAACGATAAGATTCCAACAATGAAATGGAAGCTCTGCGTGTCACATCACCATAAACAACGGAGAGGGATGAAGAGAACAAAAAGGCTCAATAAGATCTACACAAAGATATCTTATTTTGTTTGAATGACAGCAACCAAATGAGATTGTGACATGTAAAGATTGCGAGGGAACGGTGCGAGAGCTTTGCACGTAACTCATTCTTGAGGTCGGCTTAGAAGTCAATATCCTTCCTTGGCTGCATGTCCACGCCCGGATTAAGTTGTCTAACAAAATGCGGATGAGGCACCATTTAACCGGTTTTGTTGATGTGACCCCCGGTATTTAATTTGATGGTTTAAAAGTGTGGTATGTATAGAGTTATTTTGAATAAATATAATAAAATATTAATTAAATAATTAAAATTTATTAATTAATTTTTTAGTTAAAATAACTCAATTTAATTGATATTAAATTGATTAATAAAATAATATATTAATTAATTAATTAACAGTTAAATTTTATAATTATTTAATCGATTAAAAATTAATTAATATTAATAATATATTAAATATAATATATAATATAATATATTAAATATATAATAAATTAAAAATTTTAATTATATAAATAATATCAATTAACCAATACATAAACACAATAGTATGTAAATGTTTAAAATTTGTATAAGAAAATTAAATAAAAATTTCGCTTATAACCTGCCACGTGTAATCACCACCTCCCAACAGACTTTAAGAGCCCAGAAAACCCACACGCAAAAGGATAGCCTCACGAGTTCCTCCCACATATTACAAAAGCCGTCCCTTATCAAACCCAAACCCTCTTTCTCTAAAATGGAGTATTTTAAAGTTATCTTCTCTCACTAAAAAGAATGAAATGAAACAAAGAATGAAAATAATTCTCAGATCTCATTTGCTCTCTCTAAATTTCCAAGGTTTCTAGAGAGAGAAGAAGAGAAGCAAACGGTTCTTTTGTTGCTTCAGTGAGCATCGGTCGATTGATAGATAGTTAATGGCGACTCTGCAGAAATTCAAGATGCTAGCAACTCAGTGCGCCGTATCCGGAAGCCCAACGCGGAGCCCAACGACGAGCCCCGTCATCCACCTACGGCGCCGTAAAACCCTACGGATGCTTCTCAACCGTTCCTCCGACCGCCGACGATTCCGACCCCACGAGGGCTCTCCGGAGCTCGAACAAATTGCCGATGAATCGACGGTAAACGAAAGCAACGACCACAAGAAGAAGAAGGAGATTAGAGTAAGGCGTAAATTGAAGGAGTTGTTTGTCTCCTCGCCTCCGTTTGAAGATAGAGAGAAGAGCAGTCGAGATGATAGTGAAGGGTTGTTATCGGCTAGCGGTGGTGGCTTAGGTAGTGTCAGCTCGGCGGCTCGTCGAATCGGCTTATCCGGCTCGCTCAGGCCAGTATCTGGTACGTTTCGGTATAGATTACTGAGAAGAGCTTGGCGACCTGTGCTAGTTACCATTCCTGAACAATAAAACCAGTAAATTAGAATCTGTGAGAATTGAAAATTTGTAGGGTTGATTCCAATTTTTGTGACAATTTGTTGTTTTTTTTTTTTTCAATTTTCCTCTCTTTTAATTTTCTTTAAATACTACTACTATATTATTTTGTTTTAGTAGTGTACATAGAAAAATAATTTTGGCTAACGTGCACCGGAACTTGGCGCATCGTACCGTACGTTCTGTTAAACCATACCATAGTACGAGCGGCGCATTTTATGGAACCAATAAAATTCGTTTTTCTTTTCTTTTTTATATACTCTTATTTGTTTTTTTTATTTATTTATTGAAATCATTTACAGTATGAATATGGTAGGAGCGTGTGGTTGTAGAGTAGGATCAATGAAAGTGCTATAGATCACGAGGACAAGCATCAGACAAAGGTAAAAGAGGATTAATAAGTTTTAATAAAAAGTCTGGCCCAATTGCAGCGTCCATGTGTTGGTCTTTAGAGATGTTTGCATGATTATGTTGGGTGAGTTAAACAAGAGTTTAATTTTTAAAATTTAGCAAAATTTTTAATTAAATTAAATTATTTATTAATCGATATTTATTTATCATTTAATAAATTTAATTCAATTTAACTAAAATTTTAAAAATAAATTTTAATATAAAATTAATTTTAAACTGGATCTAAACATTGCTTTAATAATTATTGTGGTATATTTGCACAATTTGGGGTTTCATTCATGACATTGAGTGCTAAGCTGCATTGTAAATTATGTTCTTTGAATTTAAAGAATTACATGTTAGTTTTAAACGAAGAGTTCTGAAATTCAAATTTTTTATATTCAATTATAAAAATAAAAAGAATAAAAGGATTGATTAAGAAAAATATGACTATCTTGCAAGGATAAAATATGTACAATACATTAAATATTAAATATTAATTATGTTATAGAATCGTTTGTTATTACATACAAAATTTAGAGATAAAATATTATTTATATCCGTAATAAAAAATGATAATATAAAAAATAAAAAGGAAGTCTTTGCCCAATTTTTTTAAAGTAAAATTGAAAGTACGTGACAAAAAAAAAAGGAAGGAAAACTTATCTAAATTAAGGGTAAGGTACACTCTTAGTGTTCATGAAAGAATTTTTTATGTCCATTTCATAGAAAAAGACAGCTCTTTGTGAAAAAGACAGCTCGAACTTTTCCTAAGATAAAATTCCCTTGATTAATTTTTCTTTTTTATAGAACCCTTGATTAAACTTTATTATCCCAATATATCTCTCATATAAATATTCGATTTCACCTTTAAGACGGAGAAAGGGAGGAGCAGTTATCAGTGTACTTACGGTCCTTGTTGGCCGCTGTTCCGATCGAATTAACGCTCTTTTCTTTGTCCAATTCTGAACTATTCGAGCAATGCAATGGTGGTTTTTTTAATTCTGAATTTGCTTCGTATACACATTCGTCCTCTTCGAATTTGAAGAGGCATTTGGGTTGACTGGTATCCTCCTTCCATGGGAGCTCTCAAGTTAAACTCGGATGATTCTGGCAGCCATGGTTTTTGCATAGATGGTGATCTAATTAGAGATTACAGAGGTGCGACAGTTCTTGCTTTCTTTTTGTTTTTGGTCCAATAACTAACATGGAGGGTGAGACTCGAGCTCTTCTTTTGAGTCTTCAGTTTCGTAAGCAATTCAATCTTCTTGTTTCGGTTATTGAATGTGATTCTAAAATCCTAGTGGATTGTTTTGCGGGTTCTTTTTGGCCTTGGCGAGTACATTATACATTGAAAGAGTGAGCTTCTCTACTACCTAGCTAGTGTTCTATTCATCATAGTAGGGAAGCAAACAAGATGATAGACCTTTTAACTTCTCTTGTTCGTGTTCACAAAAATCTCAAAATTTTCAAGATATTAGGTTATCTTCCCGAGGTTGTTGCTTTATGTATTTGTTTGCTGCTTTATGTTTCGAAATGGGTTCAAGGTTTTATAGGTTCTCTTCCTAGAGGCACAATCCTAAATCAGGGCCATCATCTATCTATCGGCCCAAATCACGCATACTATCTCAACTTGACTGTTTATGAGAAGCCCAGACCGCATTTTTCATGTTCATATAGTAATTGCTAAATACACAAGTCATTGTGATATGTACACGGTGAGATGAGTGTGAAAGACAATTCACTTTAAACTTTTCTCACTTTCATTTGAATGGATGAGGTTGTCTTTTTTATATCCATTTTACTTGTATATATTGACTATAATGTAATCATTTATCATTGTAGCATATGTTTATTCTTTATGAACTATTATTTGTTAATTAATCATGTTTAGATAATTTTATATATTTTTTACTTTTACAAGTATTGATATTAGTATATATCTTTTAATTATGTTTTATGAACTAGCGGTTCGATCATTGATTTACTGGTTGAAACAATAAATAAATGTTTCAATGCTTCGATTGGTTCAATGTTTTGTTGATACTCAACCCTTGGCGAAAAATGATAAGTTTAAGAAACTTAGAAAATGAAAATAATTTTTAGATACTTTTATATCTGTTTTGAAAACAAACTTGTTTTTCAATTTTGGAGAAATAAAATGTACTTTCAACTTTAAGTGAAAATTTTGGAGTAATCATTCATCTGTTTAATCTGACCTATCTTAATACTAATTTTCTTTAAATTAACATTAATACATTAAAAGATTGGCTATTACTCGAAACGTTATAAATGCTAGTATGTACAAAGGATTGATTAGATGCAAAAGATCGCACAAGCAATATATTAGAGAAAAATCAATATAGTGGATCGAGTAACGATTTAAGAGATCAAGAATGAAGAAAAATTTGTAACTCTTGATCTACAAGAGTATAAATTGTGAAATGCTAAAAAAGTAATAATAATATTTTTTATCTTTCTAATTTTTAAAATTTTTTAAATTGTTTTTTTATATTTAACTCATTTGTAAATCATTTCATCTTCATTTTTTATTTTAACTTTTTTTTTATATGTTATTGTTTTTGTAAGTTATTTATTTGAAAGATTTTTTTATCTTTGACCAGAACCAATCAAAACTGAGAAACATGATGTTTGAGTGCTAGCAGAAGATATGTTTTGATCGAGAGAAATGAGAGGAAAATGCGAGAAAAAATTGAGAGAAAAATTCTGCTCTGATACGAAGAAAGAAAGTAGAAGAAAGTTTTTATGAAGCTCTAATCTCTCTACCGAGATCAAGATGATCTGGTGTTTTTATATCAGTCTTTATACAACCAATATATACAGCTGTTATAACAGCTTGTGTAACAGAACAACAGACTGAGTTATCCACTAGATTACAGTTGTAACTAACTCTAACAGAATGAAATTGGTTGAGATTATATGGCTGTGACTATTGTGTAACTGCTTTATTACATGGCTATGATTCTTGTGTATCTGTAGCTATTGTGTAACTGCAGCTTCTTGCTTCTCATTCTCATCTCTCTTGTTACTTGCTGTTTGCTTTTGCTATTGTGTAACTGCAGCTTCTTGCTTCTCATTCTCATCTCTCTTGTTACTTGCTGTTTGCTTTTGGAATTTTGTTATATGATCTATGCTGAGAAAATGTGCTCTCTGTAGGTTCATACTCTTTTGGGTTGGCAAACTGAAATGGTGCATGAATGGATATGAATGTAGAATCAAATTGTTAGGTCTTGCATTACTTTTCCATTGGCGTATGGTGTAGGCTTCCCCAAATCTATTATCATTTCATTGTAATAGGTATAGGTGATACCGTACATAGGGATTAATCCAAACATGCATTTCCTTGTGTGCTTCCCCTGTTGCAAGTATCTAAAATGCACACTGTGTGGTTTGTTTTGATCAGTTTTTGCTATGTTTGGTACTCTGGTATGTTAATTATGGTTAAGTAGTCATCATGTGTTCATTGTGTAGCCTGCACCCAAAGTAAAAGGGCTAGAAAACCAGACACAATGTTTAAAAAAAATAGTATTTTGTCTTGATTGTCTTCCGTGCTTTGTAGCATTCCTTTCATTTTTATGTTAAAATTCCTGCTTTGAGATTTGGTTCACGATGATCTGCTAGCAAGTGTGCTCTTACTCTTTGATTTAGTGTTATTTTTGCTTTGATATGATGCTTGTGGGTAATGAGGCCGGTAAGATTATGTGAGTTCCCTTTAAACTTGAGAGTTAGTGGGTTGGGCTTTGAGTATGAGAGAGTGGCATGCTTTATTTCATTTTGGAATAAAAAAAGGGTGCTATAAACTTGGGTTTTGGCCCATTCAAATAAAATGCATATTCTATTTACTACAGGGCCCATTGGGGTCTTTTTCTTTTGTTTGAAATGAAATGTGAAACTTTCCTTTGAGCTTGTTTTAATTTTGAATCATTGCTTCGAAATGCGTCCAAGCCTAACCTCAATTTATAAAATGCCCATTTGAATGAAAATATATATCCATTTAGGGGTGGCAATTGGACGGGCCATGCCGGCCCATAACCCACACGAGGCGGTCCATCGTGCTTTAGTGTCGTGTCATGCTTTGCCATGCCAAATTTTTAAAAATGTAGGCCTGCATGGCTATTGGGTATGGTCGTGTCATGTCAATCCATAGGCTTCATGGGTATATATTAACCTTTTTGCTTATTTTTTGTTGAAAATAGTAAAAAACTTATAAATATTGAATTAAATGCTTATAATTATATAGAAAGACAATATTTTTATTGATTTCCTGCTCTTCAGATGCTTAATCATACCTTACTAGTGAAGCTCGATCGATCCAACTATGTGTTGTGGAGATCACAGATCGACAATGTTATCTTCGCCAATTGCTTTGAAGATTTCCTCGAAGGAATCTCAATCTGTCCAGAAAAGTAATTGAATTCTGGAGAAATCAACCCTACCTTTGTTGCTTGGAGGAGGCAGGATCGCACCATCCTCAGCTGGATCTATTCTTCTCTTACACCAGGTATCATGGCTCAAATCATTGGCCACACTTCTTTTCACTCTGCCTGGCTAACTTTAGAAAAGATTTTCTCCTCTTCGTCAAGAGCACGAATTATGCAACTTAGGCTTGAATTACAAACCACAAAGAAGGGATCTATATCTATGATAGACTATATCATGAAAATTAAAGGAGTTGCAGATAGCTTGACAATAATTGGCGAACCTGTATCTGATCAAGATCAGATTATGAACCTTCTTGGAGGTCTCAGACTTAGATAATTAGTTGAGGACTCTTTCTTTTGGGGCTTTGGGGGCTTGCCCCCAGGCAATTTTTATCCGTCTTTAGTTTATAAATGATTTCACCGCTATTTTAATTTATTTTGATTTAATTTTTTTTTTTATAATATATAAGGTAACAATTAACTAGACTCATCAATTCTATTAAAATCACGACTCACAAAGAACAAAACTCATTTGTTAGTCAAATAAGAGATAATAAAACAGTCACTAAGTAAATTATTTTGTCATTCTTAATTCATAATTATTTTCAACTCAAGCTCCAAAATATGAAAAACATAATTTTTGTACTAGACCTAAAAAGCTTTTTAAAGACAAAGACAATAAAGAGAATATGTTAGACCTAAAAAAACTTGTGTGGGTCATGGCCCCCACTTATCCTTATTAAATTTTGCTACCGGCTATATAAAACATTTCTCTGTTAATTTTATATATATATGAGTGATTCAGAGATTAAATCCGAATCTTCTGGATCTGTGAAAAGTTTAGAAGTATCGGCCAAGAGGTTGCGGTCATTGTAAACAATTTCTAATTTATAAGGTTCATAACCTTATTTTTCTGTTTTTTTTTTTGTTAATGCTTCTCCCATGACACATTAGGACAGTTAATATATTTTCAAGTTACTATAGAATTTTGCTCATATCTTGCGAAAAACTTTCATAATCTTTTAAGATTTGATTTTCATTGCAAAATTTCATAGCTAAGAAAGGGTGAACACATGAGCAAATGCACGATCGATCTTATTTGATAGATTTAATTTGTAGAGATATGGAAGGCCATTGGTTGGGTTATTAGAGTAGCTAGCAAGTGCTGTTACTCAAAAATGTATTGCACTTTTCAAATATGCACTCAAGAAAGGAGAAGCATGACTATATAATAAAAGCCAGAAGAAAGAAACAAAGAAGAAGAAAAAGTGGGATTTAAAAGACCCAAAAAAAGAGAGAAAAATAAAAAAAGGGAACAAGAAAATATATAGAATTGAGATGATTGTTTTTTCCATGCGCCTTTTTCTCGTATTTCAATTATGCAAACGATAATGTGTCTCTGAACGGGACCCACACCTAATCAGGAAGATTAAAGGTCTCCTCTGAGAGAGATCCCTCCCTGTGGATAAGTATGACCGTCCGTACAATGACAAAATCACACTAAGCGCGTGGAATCATAGTACGTGGGGTTAACACTAAACTGGAAAAAATGAAGAAGAAAGAAACCACTTTATTTTTTTGGGTAACATACTTTTGCCCCACAGTTCCACTAAGTTTTTTATTTTTATTTTTATTTTTATAAAATCAGATTTTATTCAATTAAATTTTTTTATCAATTTTTTTTTTAATTTCTATTAAGTTAAACAAAATTTAACTTTAGTTAAAAAAAATCATATGAAAAAAACTCAAAAAAATCAACCACCACATTACTAATCACCCTATTTCGTTGTAAACACGTCAGTACCACTAAATTAGTAGGATAGCCCACCACGTCATCAGACCAAAAGGGCCCATTCTTATAGTGCCTTATAAGGGTCCCACTAATGACACCTCACCACTCTTGTACAAAAACAATATGCTCTTTCGTTTACACGTACACATGTGTAGACATATGCCACTTCGCTTCGCTATACACCGTCCTATAAAGTCGCCGTCAGGCGACATTTACCCCTCAACACCTCTCCTCCCTCTCTTAAAAAATTAAAAAATGTGACTAAAAAAAAAACCCAAGACAATTGAAAACTGAATCGCAACGTTAGAAATGAGATACCTAGTCGAGCTTTGACACGGGGCTTTCCCTCTTCTTCGCACGCGCCACTTCACATCATCCCACGCTCCACCACCTCCTCTCTCTATCACAACTTTTTTCGTTTTCTTTCAATTTTCTATTTTCTGTCTTTTCTTTCCCTTTCCAATTTCTCGCTTTGCCATCTTTCTCTATCTCTCTCTCTATATGCACATACTTTAATTTTGTGCATATACTTGTTACTTTATCTTTCTCTCTCTAGCTAATTGGTATCTCTCTTAAGAGATCTGAGGATCCAACGAGGAATTGAGAGAAGAAAAGGACGTGGTGGGTGGGTTTGGGTATTTATGAATAAGGGGTGTCTGATGAGAAGAAGATGGGAGGGGTCACCTCATCGATCGCCGCGAAGTTCGCTTTCTTCCCGCCGAATCCGCCGTCGTACAAGGTGGTAGCCGACGAATCGTGCGGCGGACGCCTATACATGCCGGAGGTCCCGCGGAGGGATGACGTGGACGTCCTCAAGCTACGCACACGCCGTGGCAACGAAATCGTGGCCGTCCATATCAAGCACCCCAAGGCATCCGCCACTATGCTCTATTCCCACGGGAATGCCGCCGATTTGGGCCAGATGTATGAGCTCTTCGTCGAATTGAGTAATCGTCTTCGCATTAATCTCATGGGGTAACTTTCTCTGTCCCTCTTTCCTTTTTGGGTTTTTTTTGATGAAGTGAATTAGAGTTTCTTTTGAGCTTGTTAGAAGAAGTTAATTGTAGATGCCGATTACGGGTTAGTGGGTTATGGATTTTTTTGGGTGTGATTTTATAGTATTGTTTGCTACAAATATATTGGTGTTGATTGAGATTTTAAGACTAAAATTGGTGTTGCTTTACTTGGGGGATTGTTTATTAGGGACAAAATGTATGTGGCTTCATTTTTGGAGTGTTTCTGATTTTGGAGTGTGCCAAACTTTCAATGCATGTATGAGAAAAGATTACATATTTTAGTACAAAAGAAATGGGTGTGATATGTATTGTTTATGCTGGTGACTTTATTGTGATAGCCATCATTATTGGGATGACAAGAGAAGATAAATGATTGGCAGATTTGGTAAGTGTTACTGCAAATGGTTTCTAAATTCATGCCAACTACTTGGGGCATGTTTGAAGGAGAAAGTTGGGTGTTTTACATTGCGATAACTATAGTTCCTATGGTCAATTTGAAGGGGTTATGAAGTAAATCTTGTTATCTAGGCATGGCGAATGTTGAGAGTCCAACTGAAAGACTTATATGATTTTCCATGCCTTATCAATCAAGGTAGGCCTTATTGAAGCAATGTGGAAGAAAATGGTTAATGGAAATAATATGTCTTGATGGTATGTTATTTTGTAGGGAACGATTTCAAAAGGAACTGTATATGGTATATTGCAGAAGGTACATTTTTGTATAGATGTGCACGTGCAGACAGAAGGAAAGATGAATACTTGTTCTTTTTGGAGATCTATTTTTACTAAAATATCATTTTTAAGGTGATTTTGTTTTCATAATTGGAGTTTAAGCAGATAACCCAGTGAGTTATATTAATTGTTTCAGGGTTATATTCATGTCATATGCATTCTATTCTAGTATGTGAATAGAAACACTTACTTTGCAGATTGACTCATTTCTTGTGAATTATGTTTATTCAATGCGCTTGATTTTTCTCCCATATTGAGTTTGGTGATATGATATACTGCAAAATCAATTTTATGTCAATGTTTTTAGAGGCAAATATACATGAAAATTTAAATTACCCCTTTCACAGTCAGAGTTTCTATAAGTAGGGAATTATTAAATTGATTTGTTAGTTCTATTTTTTGAATGTGATTTATGTTATATTCACTTTTTTAGACCATATTTTTGATTCTTTTATCCATGATATTTCCAGGTATGATTACTCTGGATATGGACAATCGACTGGAAAGGTTAGATAGTTAGCTTCTTATTCCCCATTGGTAATGACGGGAAGAGAGTTTTGTTCGTTTTTGTACTAGTTTTAGCAGTTTAGTGTACCCTGCTGGATAACATACTTTTTTTAGACGACAAGATGTATAATTTCTTTGTGGTGGGTTTTTTTAAAGATACTTGATAATTCTTTGTAAGCATTTTTCTTTCTTTTGCATTGTTGGACTTCTTTTGCTATGAATATGATCTTGCCTCTTTAAATATTTAGAGAGTGTATCTCAAATTTCATGAGGTAGTTTGATACAAAGGGAATTATTTTTTTGCAGAATTTGTGAACAATCAGTAGGTTTGGTAAAAGACTAAACAGCAAGAACGGATAGATTAAACTATTAGCCTCATACTAGTAAGGTTCTAGGAATCAAACCGGGGAAG
Source organism: Bretschneidera sinensis (assembly GCA_023935145.1). Lineage (NCBI taxonomy): Eukaryota > Viridiplantae > Streptophyta > Magnoliopsida > Brassicales > Akaniaceae > Bretschneidera > Bretschneidera sinensis. Next base: position 25,293,851 of record CM043697.1, on the reverse strand, counting down.
AAAGTTTCACACTTTTTAGAATTTCTGAATGAACTGAAGTTTTGGAAAATCTTCATTTATTTGAAACTCAATACAGAGCTTATATAGTGCCAACTAACTCAACTCTAATGAGGATTAATGTTGGGTGTTGAAATAAACTAAGATGGAACCTACAATTAAACTAAATAACATTAAATAACCATCAATAAAATCCCCTGAGAGGACATAAGTAAACCCTACTATTTATACCCACAAAATAGGAAAGGAAAATGAAATGCTTAAAATAAACCCGCTATGGTACTGTGAACAGTGCCCGCTACAATGATGTGAATAGTATGCGCTAGAGAACTATTAAGTATCATTATGCTTGGAACACATCAGTTTTCCTCATGGAGTGATTTTCCATCACTTTGAAAATTTTAAATTCCCCCCTATGTTGTCCCTTTGATTGCTGCATCACAGTTGCTTTTTTTGGGCTAAATTTAATGAAATATCTGTGGTTTGTCCGATTTTCATTTATACTCTGAGATTTTTTTATGGCAAAATAAACTTTGTGGTTATCTTCATTAGTATAAGGGGTTGATAGCTGTTAAATTGTAAAAACAAATGTTTATTTTACCCTTATTTAATTTATAAATTTTGAGTACGTAGTAACATGTAAAAAATTTGAGTAGTAAGATACAGAGACAAAAATAATGGTTCTTATTTTTGTTAGAAATTTTGATTACAACTTTGCACTTTTGTTAAATAAGTAAGGGTAAAATAGTGTTTTTGTTTTTGCAATTTAACGGTTGTCAACCCCTTATACCAACGGAGACAACCACCTGGTTCATTTTACCAGGAAAAAACCTCACGATATAAAATAAAAGTTGTACAAACGACAGGGTATTTTATGAAATTTAGCCTTTTTTTTTTTTTTTTTTTTTTTTAGTGATGCTAAAATACTTGGATTTCTCAAAATTCTGAGGAAAGATGTAGCTAAACATTTTTTTCTTCTCTCCCCCCAAAACTATTAATGAGAATTTCAATATGCAATACTTGATCTATATTTCACTTGGTAAAACATTGACATTAGCGGTGCATATAATTTTTTCTTATGTATGGAGTATCATATTTCATTTTCATGAAAACTGCATGTTGCACTTTTCACCCGATGTTATTTTAGTTTTGTCTTTAGCTTTTGATCATTAAAAAATTTGAATTCTCAAATTCTCACTTTAGATCTGTGTTAAGTTTTATGGTGATCAAATAGTTAAATAAGTGGAAAGCACTTTATGTGTGCAAAATGTTGATATCAGGATATAAGGCACTCATAGGCAATCAAACACTGAGAAATTTGTACGAATGTAACTGTTAAAGAAAACCCAAAATTAACTCACATGTTGAACCAAATGGTTGTGTTCTCTGGGTCTAGCAGCTCTAAGCATGAATTATCTACGTCACGAAGAATTTTTTGACATAAGAGTGCAAAAGCAGAAGGTGGCTTAATACATGTATCTTTTTTTTCTTGTTGGTGGCACTATGCAAATTTAAACACGTATTGACATCAAAACTTAATTCTCTTGATGTATCCTATTAGATGATTAAACTTTTTATCATTCAGCAGAAAATTTATGATACTGTTCATATTATAACTGCCATCCTTGTTCTTTTGAAACAGCCTTCTGAATGTAACACATACGCAGACATAGATGCAGCATATCAATGCCTCAAGGAGCAGTACGGGGTTAAAGATGAACAACTAATATTATATGGTCAGTCTGTTGGTAGTGGACCCACTCTTGATCTCGCTTCACATATAGAAAACTTGAGGGGTGTGGTTTTACATAGCCCAATTTTGTCTGGGATGAGGGTGTTGTACCCTGTCAAACGGACATACTGGTTTGATATTTACAAGGTAAATTGGTGGTAGGCGATTCTGTTCCATTGCTGTGTTTAATCTCAAAGATGGCAACTTATGCTACTTTTCTTTTTCAGAATATTGACAAAGTCGGTATGGTGAACTGTCCTGTTTTGGTAATTCATGTAAGTTTTATATTTCATTGTCAGCCTCTTGTTTTTTACTCCCTCTCTCTCTGTGACCTGAGACTTTAGTTTGTGCACTGCTTTGGTAAGTTATACCCAATAAATAGTTCTCTTTGGAATTACAGTGTCTCTATGTGCTGGATTATGCAAAGATTCTGGCATATGGCAAAACGTGCTAGCTAAATAATCTTTGAGACATAGATGTTATGTGAACTCATTGAAGAAACTCATCAAAGCATTGATGCGCTCTGAAGTCATAACTTGTAAATGAGTAATATGGAGTCTAAAATAAACATTTGGGCCAGTGTAAGTTGATTTAGATCTGGAAATTCATTCTGGATATGTTTAGTTAATTAATGGATGCTTTGTGAGACATATTTTACATGGAATGATATAAAACCAACATGTTTTCAAAACGACTTAACCAAGATTTGTTTTAGTTGGTATTCTCTGCTGAATAGGAATTATTTTGTTCTGTGTGAAATCATTTATTTTGTAGTAAATCAATTTAGGTTTCAGGACATCAAATACTTTCTTAAACATGCTAGTCTGTATTAAGATAAACTCAGACTGGTTTTTATCTGTTAATTGTTGGTTTGGTGATAATGATATCCACCCACAATGTGTATGCATCATGCTTAGGTACAGAACGATAGAAAGATGTATCAGAACCGGTTAGATTGCGGAAACACAGTTTGCTCTTTGACTATGTTGGCATAGGAAGTGGCCCTCTCCTTAGGCACTTTCTCCCTCTCTTGTTGTAAGCAACTCAATAAAAAAAAAAAAAAAATCAGTCATGTGAGCTGCACATTTCACTCAGAGTGGATTCCATCAATTTTGATGGAATCAAAGTTCTATTTATCTATTCTCCTTTTTTCAAAACCTGTGTAAGAAAGGAAATGAAAACCGGATTCACAATAAAGTTTGCAGTTGGTTAGAGGTAGCTGCTTAGCGAAGTATCTTTTTTAACCATGGTGCTCTAGCATAGTTAGACTAAAGGAGATATGTTTTCTAATTTTGAAATTTTTGTTTATGTAAATGACTGATGAAGTTAATTTTGTTCCAACTTCAGGGAACAGCTGATGAAGTTGTTGATTGTTCCCACGGAAAACAGCTTTGGGAACTTTGCAAAGAGAAGTATGAACCTTTATGGATAAGTGGAGGAGGACATTGCAACCTTGAACTTTATCCTGAATTCGTCAGACACCTGAAGAAATATGTTCTGTCACTAGGCAAATCAAAAGGGGCCACAAATGGATCGAAGAAAACAGTGGTAGACTCTGACAGTCAGAGCAAACCATCTGAGAGTGGACCTGCAGATACTTTTGAATTGGGTGCTGACCTTCCAGAAGCTTCTAGGAACAGTTTAGATAGTCGACTTGAGAAATCTAAGAAATCAGATAAGCCCGAAAAGTCTCGGATGAGTACTGACCGTGTTGATAGATTTAGGAGAAAAAAGGGCTTAGTCTGGTGATACCACACAGACAGCACACAAATAAGTAATACAATGCATTTATCCACTTGAGAAGGTAATTTAGATCTCTCCTGCTTTTGTAATATTGCTTCAATCCAGCATAAATTATCAGATCGAGTGTGATTTTTCTCATAAATGTTTATAATTTTTCTGTATGTATGTTCAGAACATGAGTCAGATTACATGAAATCTTGAGTTTGGATTTTCTGTCAAAAAACCGTTTAATTTAGAAACAAAAATGTTCTTAGTAGTCCCAGCTACCAAGTCTTCCAACTTTTTAGTTGAATTTTCAATGGGATCTACCATATGTGAAGTGTTTGGGAAACTAGTCTCCTCTTCTTGATGGATTTTTAGTTGGTGCTGAGGCTGCTTGTTTTCCAGGGTTCTGAAGGCGCATTTTTGTATGCGGTTGTGCATTCTTCAACTTCTGACCCCTAATATTTCTACAGCCTAGGGTTTTCGAGAATTTCAAATGGGAAATTCTGAGTCATGCCTGTAGTCGAAAGCACTTTGGACCAGGAAATGTTTCGATTGGTTAAACCAATGAATTCAACAAGGATGTGCTACCCGTTTTACATACACGCAAGGAATGGTACATTCAGCACAAATTGTTAGCAAATCTCTCTAGGTCAGAAACATGTCATAAACTGTGTTGGAAAGTGTACAAAATGGTTCTCGGAACTTTAGGTAAACATTCTTTAAAAGATGGTTTATGAAATTGTTTTTGCTTTTAAAAAACTGAATGTTTAAAAAAAAATAAAATTATTTTCATTATTGTTTTATTAAACATTAGACAATTTATAGTTTTATTAGTTTTTTAATCATAAATCATTTCAAAAACAACAAACTAAATGAATCATTCACAGACATAACAATTGCTTAAAAATATAACGGATGCTAAGTTGCAAGTACACCAACCTTTATCATTCAATAAACGATGAGCATCTTCTGCTGTGCAAGAAAGAACTAAGTATAATCGATCACTCGACTGAGTCACTAGAAAATCGGAGATTGTGGGATTTTCCCATATATGTTGAGTGGACTATAATAGTGTATTAAGTCATCATAAACATGTAACTTTTTTTATTTTATTTTTAAAAGAGATTCATTTAGTTTATTAGCTACACAAGGTGAAGTAATTGTTTCGTAACTTGTCTTTTTTACTGTTCTTTCACCTTCTTCTAGTGGTTATTTTCCAACAAAAGAGTACTGGGAATAGCTCAGGTTATTTGGCGTCACTTTGGGAATATCATGCCGATTGGTCCTTGTCATAATATGTCTGCTTTGGCTCAGGCTTTCTTTTCTTCCTCTCACCGTTCATAACCTAGTTTCCTTGATGCTAGTATTTTTTTTGTTATATGTGTTGGGAGGTTTGGAAGGCTCATATTGCAGCGATTTATGAAGCCATACACCTGCAGGTTTCGTCTATCATTATTCGTGTGAATAACTAGCTGATGGATTTGTTGCAATTGTTTTCTCTTGAGATCTCCTCTACAACTTTTGATCAGATTAAAATGCCAACTTTGAAATTACCAGTTCTTCCTCCGCTGTGTCAAGGTACATGGGTGAAGTGGCGTGCTTCGTGTGGTCTAACACTTAATTCTGATGGTTCAGCTTGCGACGAGCTCTGCAGCAGTGGAGTGGTTAGGGATGTTGATGGTGGCATGGTTTTTGCGTACTCATCCTTTTATAATTTTGAGTCAAACATGACAACTGAGGCTAGGGCTCTTCTGGAGGGGTTGTGGCTTTGTGCATGTAGGGGCATTCAACTTCATCAGGTTCAGTGTGACTCGAAGATGTTAGTCCATGCAGTTCATGGGCATGTTGCGTTTCCTTGGAATTGTGACTATTTAGTGAGGACTATTCGAGGTTTGATGCTCCCACATAATCCATATTTTTCGTGAGGCAAATAGTGTGGTTGATTGCTTGGCAGGTTGGGCTTATGCGCATGGTGATGGCAAGCTTCTCGATTCCTTTTTATTTGTTATCTTGTGGTTCTCTTCTTTGTTTTAATGTTTTGTTTTATAGGTGGCTAGTTTCTGTTAGGCAAGTCTTTTTGTTTAGGCTTTTGTCTTGTGCTTCAGCCTTTTGGCTCTCTTGCTTTGTAATTGTTTTTCTATTTGGTCTTGATTTATGTCTCTCCTGTTTTCTCTGTATTTGTTTTTAATTTTATTAATAAAACCGATAGTCTTGACAAACCTCCTCCACTATAACAATATTTTTCTATTTTTTTTTTGAAGTTTTAAAACAAAAGGAATGGAATTCATATGAAGTATATTTTTAGACTAATTGTAATATTTATAGTTTATATTTTGAAAGTGAAGAAGCGTTTTAAAAACTCTATTTTAAGAAAGATGGAACAACTCTTCAGTAGGGACTGAATCGCACTTATACTAAGAATAAAAATAGTGGGTAGAGTTAGAGGTGGATAACGGGTGGATCGGATCAGATTAAGTGCGAGTAATCTGTTGCGGGTCACAGATCAAACAAATGCAGGTGAAAAGGACTAGATTTTAAGCGGGTTAACTTTTACACCGAAACCCAACCCATTTTTTCGCGGGTGAACTCACGAGTGTCTCACAAAAAATTCAATATTAAATAAAACAAATATTTTCTTTTGAAAAGTAAAAACATTTTATTGATGGTTTGATCTTATTACAATATGCTCCAATAACTATGCAACCCCATCCAGACCAATTTTTTCATGCAAATGAAAGTCATTGAGTAAAAACAACTACTACAATCATTTATGAATCAGATAGTGAATCCAAAACCAAACTAGACTCCAAAAAGCTTAGAGCTTTTGGAAGTTTTGTTGAAAAAACAAGATTCATTCGACTGAATGATTGATTGAGTCGACTGAATGAAGGACAACGAGTTACTGTCTATTTTTTAGTCGACTGAATTTTTTAATCGTCTGAATAAATCATTCAGTCGACTGAATACCTGACACCTGATACTTTGCAGTTTTAAATGTTGATTCAGTCGACTGAATAAAACATTTGGTCGATTGAATGTTCGAAAATTTTGAATTCAAATTCCAACAACTATAATTTTTCAGAAAGTTATGTTTTCTCTTTTGAAAAGCTATATTTTTAAATGATTATTCCTTATTTTTAGACTGTTGGAAGTTCAAATTAAATCTATAAATACTTCTAATAACTTCCAAAATAAACAACTTCACTTTCTTTTATGATTTTTCATAATTATTTTCTGTCTAAAAAACTGCAGCCACTTTTCTTCATTGGTTCAAAAGAGAACTCAAAGAAGAAGCTCCTGATTTTGCTATTTGAGATTCTTAGAGACTTTGAGTATCCCGGAGGAATATTTTTCAGAACCTACAACAATTAAGTGGGGACAAATAAAGCTTTAAAGACAGCGTAATACGCGTATCAGAGTCACCATTTTTTTTTCTTCTGTAATTCTAAACACTCTGTATCCAAAAAAATTTCAACAATTTTAAGGCTTTATTTCCTACTTAAAAGATGGATTCAGAGTTTATCAGAGTGATGAATCAAGATATGGTGAAACTTTATCGATTCGACAGCAACAATTTTGCTCACTAGTAAGACAAGGTGATTTTCCTGCTTACTACATTAAAGATTTATTACGTGTTGGATCCAGACTTGCCTTATGTACCAGAAGATCGAAAACCAAATGCTGATGAAACTCCACCTAATGCAGAGGATGTTGAAAAGGTTCGTTTGGAGAGGAAGAAGCGTGAGGAAGATGAGTTGCTCTACCAAGGACATATTTTAAACACCCTATCAGATCAGCTTTACGGCTTATTTACTGAAGTTAAGTCTGCCAATTGAAATTCAAGTACAAGGCTGAGGAGGAAGGTACAAATGAATATTTTATATGTAAGTACTTTGAATTTCTAATGGTTGACAACAAACCTGTGCTTGAGCAAGTTTATACATTGTAAGTACTAGGTAATAAACTTCGTTCTCTAAAGATAGTTCTTCCAGAATTTTTTCAAGTGTGTGCAATTATTTCTAAATTGCCTCCCTCTTGGAAAGACTATGGTAAGAAACTATTGCATAAAACTGAGGACTTTACATTGGAACAAATTCAAAAGCATCTTCGTATAGAAGAGGAGTCACGTTTACGTGATTACAAGAAATTGATTCCTTTTGAGTCTAAAGCACATTATGTGGATAGGAACCAATCTAAGAATCAGTATTTGCAAACCAAGAAGAATGACCAACAGTTTAAGAAAAAGAATTCCTAAAACAAAAAGAAGAAGGGAGCCTACTTTGTTTGCAGAAAAAAAAGGGTCACTTTGGCAAACAATGTAGGCATCGTAAGACCAACCTAAAGGGTAAGGCAAACATGGTGGAAGAGAGTCTTGTAGCCATGATCTCTGAGATCAATTGGTAATTGAAAATTCTGGTTGGTGGCTCGATTCGGGAGCAATAGTTCATGTCTATTAAGACAAGTCCTTCTTCAAGAAATTTGAGGAAGTGATTGGTGAAGTGCAAATGGAAAATGGTGAGTGTGTCCAAGTCACTAGAGCAAAGGAACTGTTGAAATCAATTTCATATTTGTAAAATTGTTAACTCTTATTAATGTTTTATATGTACCCGACCTTAGGAAAAACCTTATGTCTATTGACTTACTTTGTGAGAAAGGATTTCGGGTAGCTTTTGAATCTGACAAGGTTATCTTGTCGAAGAATGAAATGTATGTGGGAAAATGGTACTCCTCTGATGGAAATGTACAAGTTGAGTATTATTAATAATAATAATACATTATTAATGTTTTATATGTACCCGACCTTAGGAAGAACCTTATGTATGTTGACTTACTTTGTAAGAAAGGATTTTGGGTAGCTTTTGAATCCGATAAGGTTATCTTGTCGAAGAATAGAATGTTTGTGGAAAAAGGGTACTCCTATGATGGAATGTACAAGTTGAGTATTATTAATAATATTATTATATCTTCTGCTTATACTGTTGAGTTATCTATTTGGCATGGACAGTTAGCTCATTTAAATTATCGTACTTTAAATACTATGAAAAGATTAAATTTGATTGATTATAATAGTAATGCTGAAAAATGTAAAATTTGTGCTAAGTCTAAAATAGTTAAAAAAAACTTTTCCCAGTGTTAAAAGAGATTCTAAAATTTTAGAATTAATTCATTCTGATATTTGTGAGTTAAATGGTATGCTCACTCGTGGTGGTAAAAGATACTTCATTACTTTTGTTGATGATTTTAGTAGATATATGTATGTGTATTTATTAAGAATGAAAGATGAAGCTTTTGATATGTTTAAGAAGTTTAAAGCTGAAGTTGAAAATCAATTAGAAAAGAAAATCAAAATTCTTAGACCAGATAGAGGTGGAGAATACTTTATGCCTGATTTTTGTGAAGAGCATGGTATTATTCATCAAATAACATCACTTTATACACCACAACAAAGTGGCTTAGCCAATAGAATGAATGGATCATTAGTTGAAATTGTAAATTGTATGCTAATGAATGCTAAGTTGCCTATTAGTTTGTGGGGTGAAGCATTGCTCACTGCTTGCTACATACATAATAGAGTAATTTATAAGAAAAATAATGTTAGTCCATATGAGTTATGGAAATGAAGAAAACTAAATTTAGATTATCTAAAAGTGTGGAGGTGCCTAGCGTACTATAGAGTTCCTGATCCTAAAAGAACTAAGTTAGGACCTAGAGCTATTAGAAGTGTATTTGTGGGATATACTGAAAATAGTAAGGCTTATAGGCTTCTTGACTTAGATTCTAATTCTATTGTAGAATCTCGCGATGTAAAAATTTTTTAGAATAAATTTTCTATTGATTTTGTGAATATGGATGAAAATATTCAAGTTCTTTTGTCTAGTAACAATTTAAATATAGAATCTCAAAAGAGAGATACTTATCTAAAGATCAATCTGAACATGGAAGAAGCACTAGAGCAAGGAAAGAGAAGGATTTAAGTCCAGATTTTATTTCTTCTCAAGCCATAGTATTTTTTGTTGAAGGAGATCGAAATATTTTGTTCTTAATCAAATTCTTATGATGCTAAATCCAGAAGATGATCCTAAAACTTTTAGTGAGCCTATGTCATCAAGAGATGCTTCTTTTTAGGGAGAAACTGTTAATGATGAAATGGACTCAATAATAGATAACAACACTTACGTGTTGGTGGATCTACCCAATGGGTCAAAACCCATTGGATGTAAGTGGGTCTTTAAAAGAAAATATAACACTGATGGATCTATTCTAGTTTTCAAGGATATATTAGTAGCTAAAGAGTTTAAACAAACGGAAGGAATTGATTATTTTGATACATATGCACCTGTTGCACGCATTACATCTATTAGAATTCTTATTGCATTGCCATCCATACATCATTTGTATATTCACCAAATGGATGTTAAAATTGCTTTATTAAATAGGGACTTAAATGAAGAAGTCTACATGGAATAACCAGAAGGGTTTATTCTTCTTGGAAATGAGAAGAAAGTATGCAAGTTAATTAAGTCATTACATGGTTTGAAACAAGCACCTAAACAATGGCATGAAAAGTTTGATTATGTAATTTTATCTCTTGGTTTTATACAAAATAATGTTGATAAGTATATCTATTCAAAGTTTATTAATGAATATGGAGTCTTAATTTGCTTATATGTTGATGACATGTTAATAATTGGAACAAATATGCTTTGTATTAATGAAACTTTAAATGTTTAATTGCTAGTTTTCAAATGAAGGATTTGGGTGAAGTAGATACCATACTCGGTATTAAGTTTAAAAAATATAATGGGGGTTATGCTTTAAGTCAGATTAATTGCGTTGAGAAAGTTGTTCATAAATTTAAGCACCTTAATATCAAAGAGTCAAAACACTCATTTTGATAGAAGTGCTAAATTAACAAATAATTCTTGTAGATCGATAGCTCAACTAGAATATGCTAGTGCTATTGGTCCTTTAATGTATGTTATGCATTGCACAAGGCTAGATATTGCATTTATTATATGTAAATTGAGTAGATATACTAGTAATCATAGTATAGAACATTGGAAAGCCATTGGTATGATCTTTGGTTATCTTAAGAGACCATAGGTTTGGGGTTGTTCTACAATGACTATCTGGCTGTATTGGAAGGATACACCAATGTGAGTTGGGTTACCAATGTTGGTGATAATAATTCCACTACCAGGTGGGTCTTTGCCCTTGGTGGTGGGGCCGCTTCTTGGGGAAGTAAGAAACAAATGTGTATTTCTTACTCAACAATGGAATACGAATTAATAGCTTTAGCAGCAACTGGGAAAGATGCAGAATGAATAAGTAACTTATTGTTGGATATAAACCTGTGGCCACATCTTATGCCTCCAATTTTCATTCACTATGATAGTGAAGCTACGTTGTTAAGAGCTTATAATAGTACTTATAATGGTAAGTCTAGATATATCAGTCTGAGACATTAGTATGTAAGACAATTGATAAGAGATAGTATTATCACAATTGTCTATTTAAATTCAAATAAAAACTTGGCTGATCATTTCACTAAAGCTCTCTCTAGGGAGTTAGTGAGAATGAAAACTTTGGAAATGGGGCTGAAATCTTTTTAAAAGAATCACATGTAATGGTAACTCGAATTTATTTCTAGCATTACTCTAGTCACAAAGTTTAATGGGTAGAAACAAGTTACTGATAAGTGATTGTATTAATACTGACAAAATTTAGCCCCTGAGTGGTTAGTATTGTCCATTACTTTCTTATGTAGGAATAGGTATACTCTTAATTAAGTCTATTACAGATTTGTAGTGTGTTCTAGCAGTGAAAACACATTGTAGACTTCACCTATATGAATTCAGAAGTGGTGTTGCTTATTTAAAGAGTTTTAATCTCAAGAGAGTTCATGAACTAGGATCAATGTTAAGGTGGAAGAAAGAAAGGAATGACTAAAAAAGAATGAAAATAAGAAAACAGAAAGAAAGAAATCACTTTTCGAGCAAGTGAAAGCTCCTCAGGAATTTCCAAGTGAAAGTGCCTCAATATTTCTTTATTCAACAATTTCAAATAAGCTGAGTACAAGTATTTATACAAGTATTCAGGGTTGGTCAGTTAGTTAAAGGTCTAACTAACTGTAATAGAATTTTAATAGCTTTCTACTAACTTCTAACTAGTAGGCTTAGCTGCCTTAATCCATGTGTTCCTTCTGAGTGCAGGCACTATTTCTGGACCTGTGTGCACTACTTCTAGAGTAGTGTGCATCCTTCTGGACCCAGTGTGCACCTCTTCTGCACCAATGTGCATCTGACTTATGCCAGTGTACAATTTCCAGGTCATAATGCTGCATTTGTTGGGCTATTTCCAGGTCTGTATCATTCCTACCTCATTGGAAACCAACCTTGTCCTCAAGGTTGAGAGAAGGGTAAGCTTGGGAAAATTCAGAGAGGTTTTCCTATGAAGAATCATCAAGTTCTAATCCTTCCCATTGAACCAACACTCGGGGAATCAATTTTCCTTTAAAGACAATTTGTCTTTGAGCTATGACAATTTGAGGTAGAATCAAGGGTTGATTGTTGATGCTATGTAAGGGCAGATAACTGAACTGGGATGGTGTGGTGGGGCTATTGTAAGGCTTGAGTTGAGATATGTGGAAAACTGGGTAGATTTTACTATCTACTGGGAGTTGTAACTTGTAGGCCACCTTGCCAACCTGTTGAAGGATTTGAAATGGCCCAAAATATCTTTTGCTCGGCTTGTTATGGGTCCTGTATGCCACTGACATCTGTTTGTATGGCTGTAACTTGACCAGGACCCAGTCACCCACCTAGAAGGACCAATCTTTCTTGTGCTTGTTAGCTTGTGCATTAATTTTGGCTTGTGCTTGCAACAAATTTCTTTTAAGCTATTGCAACAGTTGTGTTATAGAGATAAGATGCTGATATACTGCTTCAATGTTCGAGCAGTGTACAGTGTATGGTTGCACAGTAGGTGGTGGTCTTCCATAGACAGCTTGGAAATGAGGCATGCCTATAGTTGAGTGGAAAGTTGTATTGTATCAGAGTTCAGCGCAAGGTAACAGGTTGTGCCACAGTTAAGGGTGATCATGAATAAATGACCTTAAGTATTGTTCTACGCATCTGTTTAAGACCTCTGTTTGTCAATTAGATTCTGGATGGTAGGAAGAGCTTCTACTGAGATTTGTTCCAATGAGAGTGAAAAGCTAGTCATAGAACCTGCTAATGAAGATGGGGTCTCTGTTAGATACAATGGATTTGGTAAATTTAAGGTGTTTGATCACTATGTTGACAAATAATTGGGCTACTGAGGCAGCTGTATGGTTTGTATAAAGGGCTCCAAAATGAGCCGCCTTAGAGAGTCTATCAACCGCTACTAAGATGATTGTACAACCTTTGGATAAAGGTAGCCTAGTTATAAAATCCATGGACACCTCTTTCCAAATTTGTGCTGGTAATGGCAGGGGTTGGAGCAAGTCTATAGGCTTCGTGGTGGCATATTTCGTAGCTTGGTAGATACTGCAGCCTTTGACAAATGCTTGCACCTATTGTTTCATATTGGGCCAATAAAAATTGGCTGAAAGCCTGAGCATGTCTCTGAGTGCACTAGAGTGTCCTCCCAAGGGAGTGGAGTGGAACTCATTAATGAGAGGTTGTATTGAGGCTGAAGAATAGCTGAGTCTCAGCTTGCCTTTGAAGTAGAGGCGATTTTCCTTGATTGTATAATCAAGAAAATCTGTAGGATCCTATTGTAAAGCTTTGTGAATTGTAATCAAATCAGATGCAGTGGCATTTTCTTGTTTCAATACAGGAATAAAAGCCAAAGATCAACTGGTTGGTCAGGTTCAGTGTTCTGACATTCTGGCAATCTGGACAATGCATCTGCTTTATTATTGTCTTTATCTAGCCTGTAAACTATTGTATAGTCAAATACCAACAACTTAGTGAGATAATGGTGTTGTTAAGGGGTTTGAATAACCTGATTCATAAGGTTCTTCAAGCTTATATGATCAATTTTGATAATAAACTGCTTTCCCAATAAGTATTGTCTCCATTTCATCACTGCTTGAGTGATGGTATAAAGTTCCCTTACATAGGTAGAGGTTAGGCACATTCTTGGTCCCAATTTCTTACTGAAGAAAGCTAGTAGATGTCATTTCTAAGTGAGAACAACCCCAACGCCTATATTGGAGGCATCTGTTTCTACTTCAAAAGCCTGGTTGAAGTCTGGAAGTGCTAAGACACGCACTTGGGTCATGGCTTGCTTGAGAGTGTTGAAAGAGTGTAAAGCTGTATCACTCAAACTGAATGCATTTTTCTTTAAGAAAGTAGTGAGAGGGGCAGTTATGGTAGCATAATGCTGCACAAACTTCCTGTAGTAACCAGTCAATTCTAGAAATCCTTTTGAGTTGTTTCAATGTTTTGGGTATAGGCTAGTCCACCATTTCTTCTAGTTAGGCTAGACTTCTTGTGAAAAGATAATGTGGCTTAGATACTCAATGGATTGTTGACAAAATTCACACTTGTTCCTATTGGGAAACAGCTTATTGTCTGCTAGGCATTGTAGTAAATATTGAAGATGATGTTGATGATCCTCCATTGAAGCACTATATAAACCAAGATGTCAACAAAGAAAACAATGACAAAGTTTCTCAATAATAGTTTAAAAATCATGTTCATGGTAGCTTGGAAAGTAGCAGGGGCATTGGTAAGGCCAAATGGCATGACCAAGAACTCATAATGCCTTCTATGAGTTCTGAAAGCAATCTTGTGTATGTTTGTCTCCTATACCCTGATATGATGATAACCAGCCTTTAGATCTTGCTTGGAGAAAATCTTGGCACCACATAATTCGTCAAGTAGCTCATCAATGGTGGGAATGGGAAACCTATCTTTGATTGTAACAACATTCAAAGCTCTGTAATCTATACAAAATCTCCAAGAGCCATCTTTCTTTTTAACTAGCAAAACTGGTGAGGAAAAAGAGCTTTAGCTATCCCTGATAATGCCATTCAGTAGCATCTCCTTTACTAGTTTTTCTATTTCTCCTCTTTGGAAGTGGGGATACCTATAAGGTTTGACATTTATAGGTTTGGTTCTAGGAAGTAAGTGTATTTGGTGGTTTAATGGTCCAGAGGGTGTTAAGAGTGTAGGTGTTTGGAAAACTGTTTGGAAGGCTTGCAGTAGTTGGGTAATCTTGGGTAGGATGTGTGTTTGAGGGATTGAGGTGGGGTTTCTTCAAGCATGAGATGGAAATAAGAGACAATGTCATCATGAGCAGCCATTTTCTGGAGTTATTTGGTAGGAAGTGGGGTAGGATGGAAGTATGATTCTCCTCGGAGGCACACTATTTTCCCATTCCACTCAAACTACATTGTCAACTTCTTATAATAAGTTAGGATAGGAGCTTACTTCTCTAACCACTGAATGCCCAGAACTATCTCAGCTCCTTAGATAGGAAGTACAAATATATCAATGGTGAAATCATACTGTTGTAGGGTCAAAGGCACTGCTAGACAATCTTTATCACAACGTAGGTAATCTCCATTGCCTACATAGACCTTAAAAAGTCTAGATGGAAAGATTGGTAATCCTAGTCTTACTGCTACTTCTTCCTGTATGAAATTGTGTGTGCTACCACTATTAACTAGCACCTTGTAATTTAAAAACCCCATGATTACCAGTGAGCCTAAGTGTTCTTGGACTAATCTGCCCTGGTAGTGCATTCAGGCTTATTTCAGAGAGCAATTGTGGTTCTTGGTCTGATGAACAGGTATGAAGGATATCTTGGGGATCACTAACACCATAGAACTCATACTCAGGATCTCTTATCAAAGTCTAGAATTTTCTTTTATACTTGTGACCAGGGTGATACTTCTCATCACAAGTGTAGCACAATCATTTTTCCCTTCTAGCATTGATTTCAGCAGAACTAAGTTTTTTAATTGGAAACTGTGATTGTTGAGGTGCAGGGTTAGGTTTATTTGGGGGAAATTTTGGTGTAGTGAACTGTGTTGGGTACTGTCTAGGAAATGACAAAAATTGGTTCTTGAAAATACTTGGGTTGTGGGTAGAAGATGCGACAGCTTACCAAGAATTTCAAGGATGTTGTTGTAGATCTTGATACTTGCTCTCTTGCAGTCTAGCCATTGCCATTGCTTGAAAGATAGAAGAAGGCTGAAGAAATAATATTTACCTTTTTAAATCAGACTTTAGTCCGGAAATAAACAGGCTTATCAAGAAGGATTCAGATAAGCCTTGAAAACTCTAGTGGACAATGCTTCAAACTGGTGCTGGTACTCAGACACAGAAGTTATTTGTTGTAACTTTAAAAGAATCCATTTAGGATCTTCATATTGTACTGGACCAAACCTTAGCATTAGTGCTTCAAGAAAAGCATTTCAAGAACTGATTAGACCTCCTTTGTCCAGCCATTGAAACTAGGCTAGTGCATAACCCTCCATATGAAAGGAAGAAAGGCAGATCCTTTGATCATCAAAGGTATTGTGATAATAAAAAAACTGTTCTGCCTTAAAAATCCATCCTTTTACCTCTGTCCCATCAAATCTTGGGAATTCAAGCCTAAAATTTCGAGATTGCAGAAAGCAAGAATTGCTTTCTTGGTGCTGAAGATGTGTTTCTTGATCTTGTCTTTGCTGAAAGTGCCTTGGCTGGTGGTTTTGTGCTTCCATTGAAGTCATGTGTGTCTTGAATAGCTGGTGTATGTTTGCAAACTGGGCATCAAATGTCTTTCTGCTGTCAGCAATATGAGCCTCAAGGCATTTTCTCCATTCAGACATCTCCTGATATTGAGAGGTCTGCAATTGTTGTATTGTATCAAACTTCCCTTGGAGATTCTTGATTTGATCTTCCATCCTGTTGTAATTGCGGGTACCCTCTACCATTATGTGTCTCAGATATGAAAAGAAAGAAAGATAAGAAAAGATAATGAAAGCACAAATGTTAATTTGGAGGAAAGAAAGGAAGGGCTGGAAAAGAATGAAAAGAAGAAAACAGAAAGAAATAATTCACTTTTCGACCAAGTGAAAGCTCCTCAGGAATTTCTAAGTGAAAATTTCTCAATATTTCTTTATTCAACAACTTCTAATAAGCTGAGTGCAAGTATTTATACTAGTATTCAGGGTAGGTTCGTTTGTTACAAGTCTAACTAGACTCCGAAAAGCTTAGTGCTTGTTGGAAGTTTTGTTGGAAATACAAGATTTAGTTGACTGAATAATTGATTCAGTCGACTGAATAAAGAACAGAGAGCTATTGTCTGTTTTTTAGTTGATTAAATACCAGACATTTGATACTTGTAGTTTTAAATGTTGATTCAGTCGACTGAATGTTGAAAAATTTGAATTCGAATTCCAACAGCTATAATTTTTCATAAAGTTATGTCTTCTTTTTTGAAAAACTAAGTTTTTAAATAATTATTCTTCATTTTCATACTGTTGGAAGTTTAAATTAAATCTATAAATACTTTTAATAACTTCCAAAATAAACAACTTCACTTTCTTTTATGATTTTTTTTTAGAATTTTTTCTCTTCTTCTTCTATTCTCTTTAAAAAAATATAGCCAATTTTCTTAATTATTTCAAAAGAGAACTCAAAGAAGAATCTCTGATTTTACGTTTAGAGATTTTTAAAGACTTTGAGTATCCTAGAGGAATATTTGTCAGAATCCACAGCAATTAAATGGGGACAAATAAAGCATTAAAGACAACGTAATAGACGTCTCAAAGTCACAATTTTTCTGTAATTATTAACACTCTATATCCATAAATTTCCCAACATAGCTTCTCCAAGCCACACACTAGCATTTAGCTAAGCAAGATTGGACATGTTTCGCCACCAAGTGGCCATTACTGGACCTATGATTAAATAAATACCTAAAATAAACATTTTGCAAATCTAGCAACCAACAACTTTGTATCTTCTATCACAACTTCTGAATATGATGAGTCTTTTATCCCTCTGTTCAAGACCGATCAAACACTAAGGCATTCTGATGTAAGGGCACTCTATCAAACCCTAACTCAAGTGACCTGTAACAAAAAAACAAAATATATATCAGATGTAATTATATATATTTTTTTATTTCACAACTAAATCAAAATTATCACCTCTAAGTAGAGTAGTGACACTAATACACTACCCATCTCTTTTACCTGGCACGCCTAAAAAATGTGATAGGGTAAAGGACCTAAAGGTTTGCCCAATGGCCAGTGAGTTGCTTACTATACCCTACCCTACTCAGTTGCCAAATATATTTTGGTGGGACAATTGGGGCGGAAAGGGAGGTTATTAGAAACATTGTCCAGGCCTTATCGGTCTCAATCAAGACTACTTAATAGACGGAAACTAGGTCCAGTCAAAACATGGGTCTATGGCCCTCTCAGCCTCAATCAAGACTTTTACGGATGCTAATGGGAAATGAAACTTTGGAAAACCATCCAGAGCTAGCTAATGACAATTTAAAATTATTTGTTGAATTTCCTTCCATAATCTACCGTGCTTTTTGGGTGAGAAACAGTACAGAATAGGTCATTTAACAATAATAAAAAGTTGGACTGAGATTCAGCTTTGTAGGAAGCCATATAGATCACAGTTTTTGGTAATTTAGATTGGATTCTTTTTGCAAAAGGGCACACGAGGAAATTCTTGTCTGGACTCTGTCCAAAATTGATTTTTTTTTTTATCAAATCATACAAAATCACGCGTATTCAATAATAATTAAATAAGAAATTGGCACGGTAGTTGCTAATGGTGTTTCCTCAGTTTCAAGATTAAATTCCTGAATAAGATCCGGATAAGAAATTCTTGGAGATCTGCTTTGGAATCATACACTATGTTTTACTGATTATTGTTGAGTCTATGTATCCTAATTCTCTCTATGGTGGTAATGAAATTGTTTTATTAACCAAATTTCGTTTAAAAGACAAAAAATGAGTTAAATGCTCGGAGACGATTCAAATACTTCCTAAATGTTTCTTAATCATGATACTTTCATATTAATTTCAAATCTTCATGTTTTTAATTTCAAAAATGTGAGAATTTGAAATAAGAATATATTTCTTTTATAATTTTTTTTAATGTACTCACCATTATATCATTAACTTTATAATTAATGATTAATGAAACATAAAATAATTAAATGTGTTAAATCTTTTTTTATTTATTTTTAAATATCCAAATAAAGGGTATATGTACCCGCAATTTCCTCCCATTTCATTTCCCTTTATATCCTTTCTTCTATTTTCCCTTCTACTTCCGGGATAAGAGTTTTACTGATGCCATAATTAGTTTCTTCCTTTTTAGCATGATCATTTGTTTTGATTTTTTTTCAAAAAAATTAGAACATCATAATCACAAACTTAATTTCTAATTTCCGAACCATCAATCACTGATATCTTAATGTTGTCACAATATCATACACATTTATTTTAATGGCATCAACGATTTCCCACTCAGTCAGCCAAGCAACTTCAAGGAAAGTTCACCCTTATGCTTTGTCAAAGGCTACCAATTTTATTATGATGATGATAAAGAAATGAAACCAACTCACCTACCTCTTTTTATTTTATATCTTTCTACTTTGCCTTCCATCTCTGTCTCCCTATCACCGAAAATGCCTCCCCATGTCTTCCCAACAAAATTTTTATTCTTCATGATGATAACCATATTCCTAATCCATATTCCAACATCTGTATTTGGTGTTGATAAGCACTATACAAGCTGCAGCACGCTGTTGGAATGCGCGAACATAAAGGATATTGGTTATCCTTTCTGGGGATCAAGCCGGCCTGAAAATTGTGGGTACCCAGGTTTTGAGCTGAATTGTAGTGGCGAAGCCCCGGAAATCACAATTATGGAAGAAACTTATCTAGTCCTTGACATCAATAATGTGTTACCAACTCTGAGGGTTGTTAGAACAGATTATATGGATAATATTTGTCCTGCCTCCCCTGTTAGCACCTCTTTAAATCTCTCCCTTTTCGAGTATACTTCAGATACTCAGAATATAACACTATATTATGATTGCCTTCCAATTACAAATCAGACTTTATTACAGTTTTTCAATCAATTTAGTTGCAACGGTGTAGTAGGTTACTATGTGATAATAAACCCCTCATCGAATCCTGTCTTTGCAAGTGCTATAAGCAGTGGCTTAGTATTATCATGTAAAAATAACGTTATCGTTCCAGCACAACAATCAAAGATAAAGTCTATAGAGGGCAGTCCAACTCAGGAAAAGTTGGTTGGCGTGGTCAATGATGGTTTTACGGTGAGATGGTTTGCAAATGAAACTTTATGTGACCAATGTATATTGTCGGGTGGGCTATGCGGGTACGACCAGAGTTCAAGTGGATTTGCTTGTTACTGCTCAGATCAGCCTCATGAATTAACTTGTTCTAGCAATGAAATCTCATCAGGTATGTCCTCTTTCCTGTTAAGATCTCCAAATTATATACAAAGGCTTCAATCACCGGTTTGTTTTCGTAGATATGTCAAATATAAATGTCATTTATTTTTTATTAACAAAATTATTGTTCATACTTTCAATAGTCAAACATGGACTTTTTAGCATGACAATATCTTCATGTTCTAGAAGGATAGAGTAAAACATCATATTAAAATCAAAGTACTAATGCTTCTGGAAAATAATTAAAATGGCATAAAATTATGTTTTAGCCTAATAATCCTTCAGTGTCATGAAAAACAATGGAGATCAAGTTGAGTTCAAAGGAGCTCAATATTTTAGTGACATAGGAGGTGCATTTTCATAGTGTAATGTAATATTTAATTAATTAACAAACTCATGAAAGACCAGACTTAGTATGAAGGTGTTTGTCAACAAGGAAGGTAAGGTGAAAACATCATTGGCCAAATTATCATAAAGAAATTTATCAATCTTAACATTGTTTAATCAAATGGTTCTTACCAACATTGAAATAGTCAGACAGCTTGCTCTCTTCATTTTTCTTTGCTCAGGAAAAAAGAAATAGACAAAACAAAGACAAGGAGTCCGAATCTTCTGTACTTTAATTGGTGCAGTATAAGGCATAGTGATTTTACAAGTTCATTTGAATTACAAAGTGATCCCACTAAATCTTTTATTTTGAGGAACCATATCTTTTTCTTTTAAAAGAGTCATAACTATGTTATTAAGTCAGTGTACTGCATGATTAACTACACTACGTTTACTACAGGAGATTCATACTCAAAGAAAACCACTTAAATAGAATGAGTGACATTAATTAAATGAAATGAAGAAGTAGAAAGGATCAGGTCAATGATTCTGCATCAATGTGACTTGATTTTTTTCATATGCAATCTGTGCTAACTGATCTAGTTTGCTTGAGAAATTTGTTAGGCTTCTTTGTCTGTATCATTTTTTCAATGAAAAATATATCGAAGGTGTAACATTCTCTTTCTATTGACAAGCCTATTTTGTTTGATGTTGCTTTGACAGGATCTTCAAAGTCTAATTTGGCAAGAAAAGTTGCAATAGGTACCATACTCATGAATTTGATTTCTTTTATTCTGTCTCTGGCCCTAACACCTAATGTGGAAGCCTTATCTCTCTTATATCTGTTTCTCAGTGGCGGAGGGAGGGGGACAAGGGGGAGCCCAGGCTCCCCCAAGACTTTGAATTTTTTTTTAAGAGTAGATAGGATAAAAATGAAAAAATGAGGTTTTTTTCTCATTGGCCCCCCAAAAAAATTCATAATTATGTATTAGTATGTGATAGGTGCTTCCTCATCATGCGGAATTTTGAAGATATATGCATTCTATAAATCACTCCGCATCATGGTACTTTTAATACTATAACACTTAAAAAGTTATGCTTAATTACTTTGTTGAGGGTACTATTTCCTATTCTAAAATCTCTTGTACCTCAAAACTAGTTTGGCTCTTGAAAGTCGTTATTTTTTTCCTTGGCTCTTGACTGTCAACTATTCTTTTATATTACAACACACTTACGTGCAAACCGATGAAAGATTAGTAAGCTTTGGACATGAAAAATTAAGAAATTTGGATATTTATTGAAGAAATAGTTGGGTTACGAATCATCCTAAATACTTAAATTAAATGAAAATGACCAATTATTCTTCTATACTCTAATATTAAAGTTTTTATTTATTTTAACCATCCTAGCTTTGGTCCCCCAAAACAATAAATTCTGGCTCCGCCCCTGCTTTTTCTGCTCAGCATGAAAGAATGGAAAAGCCTAATCCATGTTATTTCTGAAATACATGACATTAAAGCCATTCTTTGAATACAGGTGTGTCAGCAGGTTTGGCTGGAATTGTGGTAATTTCTATTGTGGTGATCTACAGGCTTAAGAGACCAATATTCTTCATGAAGAAAGATGCAAAGCATGATAATAATGTTGAAGCATTTATAAGGAACCGGAAGAAAGATGCAAAGCTTGATAATAATGTTGAAGCATTTATAAGGAATAATGGATCTCTTGCTCCAAAGCGATATAATCACTCAGATGTCAAGAAAATGACAAACTCATTTGCAGATATAGTGGGAAAAGGAGGATTTGGTACGGTCTACAGAGGAAAGTTATCTGATGGTCGTGTTGTGGCAGTGAAGGTCTTAAGTGAGTCCAAGAGTACCAATGGTGAAGATTTCATCAATGAAGTCGCCAGCATGAGTCGAACTTCTCATGTTAATATAGTTTCTCTATTGGGATTCTGTTATGAGAGAACTAAGAAAGCCCTTATCTATGAATTCGTGCCCAATGGGTCGCTGGATAAATTCATATATGACAAAGGAACTTCTAGGAAAGACCCTAACTTGGAGTGGGAAACGTTGTATAAAATTGCAGTTGGAATTGCTAGAGGACTAGAGTACCTACATCGTGGTTGTAATACAAGGATTGTGCATTTTGACATAAAGCCTCACAATATTCTCCTTGATGAGGATTTCTGTCCAAAGATCTCTGATTTTGGGCTTGCTAAACTATGTCAAAAGAAAGAGAGTATAATCTCAATGTTGGGTGCAAGAGGAACAGCAGGATATATTGCTCCGGAAGTATTCAGCAGAAACTTTGGAAGAGTCTCTCACAAATCCGACGTCTACAGTTACGGAATGATGATTATTGAAATGGTTGGGGGAAGAAAGAATATTGATCCCAGAGTTTCTCACACGAGTGAAATATACTTCCCACATTGGATTTATAACCAACTCGAACCAGGTAGGGATTTAAGACTTCATGGGGATTTAGCTGAAGAAGAAGAAAAAACAGCGAGAAAGATGGTAATTGTGGGGTTGTGGTGCATTCAGACCAGTCCGTCAGATCGACCATCAATGACTAAGGTGGTAGAGATGTTGGAAGGAAGTCTTGAATCCTTGCAAATCCCTCCGAAGCCCTTCCTGTCTTCTCCAAAGGAGTCACCCAAACATTTGTCCACAACATCATCACTTTAGTTCGAGATATTATAATTAAATCAAAACAAGCAGTATGCTTTGTGATAAACCATGTGTGACGGGTCTTTAAATTTGATTGAAGATCTATCCCAAAAATTACTAAATTTGTTAAGTTCTAAATTATGATAATCGAAAAAACCACATATTAGATTAAGAATTCTGTCTGAAAATTTCTAATGTTGGCTTTGATACTGTAGATTATTCAAGTCAGATTTCTAATTTATTGTCTTGCTGAGGATTACCAGAAGACTTCCAAAGATCAACAAATCAATCTTTGTCTCTGTCTTTCTTCTGATATCTATGTCTGCCAATGATGAGCCCTATGCAAGCTGCAACTCTCCCTTTCATTGCTAGAACAGATTCTCCTACCTCGTATCTAACTGTTGAATTGTTACTTTTCACAGTCTGGATCAAATCCAACTTGCCATACTTTTCATCAATAAAGTAAATATTTGAATTAAAATGTTACTTCTTTAGAGTCTAACCCCTTGTTTGGAAATGAGGTAATGTGGGAAAATGAGGGAAAATATGGAAAAGTAAATGTATGACGTTGCTTAATTAAGTTTTTTTTTTTTTTTTAATGAAAATAAGAGGTTAATTGGAGAGGAGCTTTATCCCTCCAACTCCCATAAAAAACCTTCAAATATTTTAGTTTCCCTTTGTTTAAGAGTTATGAAAGAAAGTATACGAGATAAATCAGAGAAATTGGAACGGTACTCATATCCTCTCATTTCCGAACCAACTGTATGATGGTGTTGTTTTTTCTTCTTCTTTTTTTCCATCTAAAAAGGATGTCCTGTTTAAGTTCTAGGACATGCGCCTTAGGGGACGTTTGGTTTGTAGTAATCCTAGGAGTTTGGTTAGTTAAATATTATTAAAGTATTTATAATGAGGATCATGATCTTTTCCATTTGAAAATTGAAATGGAGTCAAGATTATGGTGAGATTGAATGCCACATCATCAAACAGAGAATATTCAAATTCAAATTTGTTAATGTGACATTTAATCTCACAATGAACTTGATCTTAATTTCAATTCTTAAATGGAAATGATCGTGGTCTTTACAATGATATATTAACAAAAGATAACAGGAGATCACAGTATTCAAAATTCACCAAATGAGCAAGTAAGGATTGAATGATATAATGCTAAAATGAGAATGAATAATGTGAGATATAATGTAATTAAAAATAAAATAAAATATGAATAGTAAAATAAATAGTGACTTTTTATGGACTTTGTTTTATCCAAAAAAAAATTGTAGAGTACAATAATCCCTTCGAGACTCACTCGCTAAAATTCACCATATCTTCTTTTGACCCTTATTTGATTTTATTTATGACAAAACAATGCTTTAACTGTACTAACAGTCTTATCTTAGTGTTTTTACTAAGCTTAAGCATCAAACTCAAGGACAAGACGTAATTCAAGCTTAAAGAAGAAGAGATCGCACTTAAGAGACATTTGAAAGAAGATCGAAGACAAAGTCTAGATTCTAAATAAGTTTACCTTTACATGTAAATCTCTCATTTAGTTTCTTAGCTTGATCTTGGCTAAAAGAAACTCTTTTGGAAAATGTTTTGGTCATTCCAAAACTTGTTTATGTCAAAAACTGATTTAAAATCTAAGTTCTATAAAACTGACAGTGGACTGTGCATTCTTGACAGTCAACTATCCAAGTCTGTGTAATTGACCATTTTGAGAAACAAAATGGATAGTCGACTTTGAAAGTGATAAAAATTTTCACAATCGACTATTCAAATCTTTATAACTGACAATTTTGAAAACAAAATGGACAATCGACTATGAAAGACTATGAAAGAGACAAAGAGTTTCACAATCGACTGCCCAAATCTTTATATCTTCTCTTTCGAAAAGCTATGTTTTTAAATGATTACTCTTCATTTTCAGACTATTGGAAGTTCAAATTAAATCTATAAATACTTCTAATAACTTCCAAAATAAACAACTCACTTTCTTTTATGATTTTTTTTTTATAGAATTCTTCCACTTCTTCTTCTATTTTCTCTCTAAAAAAATACAACAACTTATCTTCATTTTTTCAAAAGAGAACTCAAAGAAAAATATCTGATTTTGCACTTAGAGATTCTTAGAGACTTTGAGTATCCTAGAGGAATATTTGTTAGAACCCAGAGCAATTAAGTGCAAAGTCACCATTTTTTCTGTAATTCTAAACACTGTATATCCACAAATTTCCAAACAAAGCTTCTCCAAGCCGCACACTAGCATTTAGCTAAGCAAGATTGGACATGTTTCGCCACCAAGTGGCCATTACTGGACCTATTATTAAATAAATACCTAAAATAAACATTTTGCAAATCTAGCAACCAACAACTTTGTATCATCTATCACAACTTCTTAATATGATGAGTCTTTTATCTCTCAGTTCAAGACCGATCAAACACTAAGGCAATCTGATGTAAGGGCACTCTATCAAACTTTAACGCAAGTGACATGTAACAAAAAACAAAATATATATCATATGTAATTATATATTTTTTTATATCACAACTAAATCAAAATTCTCACCTCTAAGTAGAGTAGTGACACTAATACAGTACACATCTCTTTTACCCGGCACGCCTAAAAATGTGATAGGGTAAAGGACCTAAAGGTTTGCCCAATGGCCAGTGGGTTGCTTAATATACCCTAGCCTACTCAGTTGCCAAATATATTTTGGTGGGACAATTGGGGCGGAAAGGGAGGTTATTAGAAACATTGTCCAGGCCTTATCAGCCTCAAACAAGACTTTTACGGATGCTAATGGGAAATGAAACTTTGAAAAACCATCGAGAGCTAGCAAATGACAACTTTAAATTATTTGTTGAACTTCCTTCCATAATCTACCGTGCTTTTTGGGTGAGAAACGGTATAGAATAGACCATTTAACAATAACAAATAGTTGGACTGAGATTCGGCTTTGTAGGAAGCCATATAGACCCGAGTTTTTGGTAATTTAGCTTGGATTCCTTTTGCAGAAGGGCACACGAGGAAATTCTTGTCTGGACTCTGTCCAAAATTGATTTTTTTATCAAACCATACAAAGTCACGCGTATTCAATAATAATTAAATAAGAAATTGGCACCGTAGTTGCTAATGGTGTTTCCTCAGTTTCAAGATTAAATTCCTGAATAAGATCCGGATAAGAAATTCTTGGAGATCTGCTCTGGAATCATACATTATGTTTTACTGATTATTGTTGAGCCTATGTATCCTAATTCTCTCTATGGTGGCAATGAAATTGTTTTATTAACCAAAAATAAATAAAAGAAATCAAGTGAGAACCTATATATATATCACAAGAAATGCAGACTTTACTTTATAATTTTTATAACAAAACAATCATACTCAAATTTGATAAGTATAAGTGGACTCGAATCAGGTTTTAATCGAATTATTTTAACTTTAAATCAAT